>CM049843.1:17308497-17485997 GCA_027422415.1 Schizothorax lantsangensis | reverse complement strand
ATTCACAATAGAACATAGAGAACATGACAAATGTTTAAACACCTTTATCCACTAAATGAGCTCATTTCAAATTTGATGTCTGCTACAGGTCTCAAAAAAGTTGGCACGGGGCAACAAAGGGCTGAAAAAGCTATAAAATTTGAAAAGATTCAGCTGGGAGAACATCTAGCAACTAATTAAGTTAATTGACATCAGGTCTGTAACATGATTAGCTATAAAAGGGATGTCTTAGAGAGAAAAAGTCTCTCAGAAGTAAAGATGGGCAGAGGCTCTCCAATCTGTGAAAGAGTGAGTAAAAAGATTGTGGAATACTTTAAAAACAATGTTCCTCAACATCAAATTGCAAAGGCTTTGCAAATCTCATCATCTACAGTGCATAACATCATCAAAAGATTCAGAAAAACTGGAGAAATCTCTGTGCGTAAGGGACAAGGCTGAAGACCTTTGTTGGATCCCCATGGTCTTAAGGCCCTCAGATGACACTGCATGACTCATCGGCATGATTCTGTCATTGACATTACTAAATGGGCCCAGGAATACTTCCAGAAACCACTGTCGGTAAACAATCCGCCGTACCATCTGCAGATGCCAGCTAAAGATCTATCATGCAAAAAGGAAGCCATATGTGAACATGGTCCAGACGCGCCGTTGTGTCCTGTAGGCCAAGGCTCATTTAAAATGGACTGTTTCAAAGTGGAAAAGTGTTCTATGGTCAGACGAGTCCTAATTTGACATTCTTGTTGGAAATCACGGACGCTGTGTCCTCCGGGCTAAAGAAGAGGGAGACCTTTCAGCGTGTTCAGTGTTCAGTTCAAAAGCCATTATCTCTGATGGTATGGGGGTGCATAAGTGCATACGGTATGGGCAGCTTGCATGTTTTGGAAGGCAATATGAATGCTGAAAGGATTTAGAGCAACATATTCTCCCCTCCAGATGACGTCTATTTCAGGGAAGGCCTTGTGTATTTCAGCAGGACAATGCAAAACCACATACTGCAGCTATTACAACAGCATGGCTTCGTAGTAGAAGAGTCCGGGTGCTGAATTGGCCTGCCTGCAGTCTAGATCTTTCACCTATCGAGAGCATTTGGCGCATCATTAAATGAAAAATACGTCAAAGACGACCACAAACTCTTCAGCAGCTGGAAACCTATATCAGGCAAGATTGGGACCAAATTCCAACACCAAAACTCCAGAAACTCATAACATCGATGCCTAGACGTCTTCAAACTGTTTTGAAAAGAAGAGGAGATGCTACACCATGATAAACATGCCCCCGTCCCAACTATTTTGAGACCTGTAGCAGGCATCAAATTTGAAATGAGCTCATTTTGTGCATAAAAGTTCTCAGTTTAAACATTTATGTTATCTATGTTCTATTGTGAATAAAATATTGGCTCATGTGATTTGAAATTCTTTTAGTTTTCATTTTATTCAAATTTAAAAAACGTCCCAACATTTCTGGAATGCGGGGTTGTATCTGCCCAAAGCTAGAGTTCAATGATGTAAATCAGTGTTTATTTGTCTGTCTGTTTAACTTTTCAGACAGATTTTAGTCAAATAAGTTATTATTAATAATTTAGTATTGATTTATTTATTTGTTTGTTTGTTCAGATTATTTCAATGTTTTGACCCTGAAATTATATATATATATATATATTAGTGCTGTCAATCGATTAAAAGATTTAATCGCGTTAATCAGTCATGGACTGTGATTAATCATGATTAATCACAAATTTAAAATACTAGGATTTACCTGTAAATGTGTTGAAATAAATAAATGCATGACAAACTAGTTTAAGGAAACATAACCTTTCACACTTCCGCCAGGTATGAGACATAATCCTTATTATTCTTTTATCATTATTCTTTTGTTTTTATTCAGCCATTATCAGTCTTTATACTGGCAATAAAACGTTTACCAAGCCACATTACCTCAATCCCAGTATACATTTACCCAACTATTATCAAAAGTATTTCTAAATAAATACAACAAAACATTTTCTTGCGACCTTACGTGAAGTATTATGATAAAATGCATTATGAAGAAGAATTGGACCTGTTCTGGTGCATTAGAGCTAATATTAGCATCATGCTTCATAAGACAATTTATGAGATTAATAGTACACTTTTACTCAGAACTCACTTCAAACCACCATCGAGTGTTTGTAATAACTTCCTTTTGCGATCACATGTGGAATTTGGTTGTTTACTGTTGTTAAAATATGCTTTTTATAGCCTTTTATATCGCTGCAAAAATGAGCATTTCAGATGTAAATTACACATTCATCTCAAGAAAATCACATATAAACCATATCCTGTCGTAATCGTGTGTTTATTATCTTATATAATCTATAGTGGCTGTTGTAGATTATAAAAGTAGCCCAAAAACCCGCAACCCTCGGCTCTGTAATTTTTCCCGCGACTGTAATTTCAAAATAGCCCACGGCCACTTGTGCCTTTACCCTGGCAACACTGTTCACTGTACCATCACACACTGATAGATAACCTTCCGCGCTGCGATGACGGGAAGAAGTTGGGGTCAAACCTTATCAAACGATTAATTTGCGTAAAAAAAATATTAACGCGTTAACATTTTTAGATTAATCACATGCGTTAACGCGTTAACGTTGACACCCCTAATATATATATATATATATATATATATATACCATATAACCAATTTGTATATATATATCATATGATAGCATATATATATATGACCCTGGACCACAAAACCAGTCATAAGGGTCAATTTTTCGAAATTGAGATTTATACATCATCTGAAAGCTGAATAAATAAGCTTTCCATTGATGTATGGTTAGGATAGGACAATATTTAGCCAAGATACAACTATTTGAAAATCTGGAATCTGAGGGAGCAAACAAATCCAAATATTGAGAAAATCGCCTTTAAAGCTGTTCAAATTAAGTTCTTAGCAATGCATATTACTAATCAAAAATTAAGTTTTGATACATTTACAGTAGGACATTTACAAAATATCTTCATGGAACATGATCTTTACTTAATGTCCTAATGATTTTTGGCATAATAGAAAAATCAATAATATTGACCCATGCAACCATGCAATGTATTTTGGGCTATTGCTACAAATATACCCCAGCGACTTAAGACTGGTATTGTGGTCCAGGGTCACACACACACCAAATGCAATGTTAAAAGGTCTTTAGAGGGCCATGGACTTATTAGCTCATGGATTTTTATATTACTTTTATATTAATAATTATAAATAACAATTATTATTTGTCAATATTTATTAATATTAATATTTGTATTATTCATATATCTAGAAACATATTTTAATATTTTATTTGACCATTTTTGTACATTTTATATTATAATAATTCAAATAAATGTATCTTTATTTAAAATTAATACTTTTTAAAATACATTTTCATTCATTTATAATATGTTTAATTATGTATAATACATTTATGTAATTCAATTTACAATAATTTATTTATGTCTCATTTATTTTTAAACAAATGTTTCAGAAACTTAGTTGCGCAAAAACTGTCATGCTAAGATGTTTCTAGTTTCTAAGGCATAACTATGCAGTTGCTAAGGAGTTCAGAGTGGTTTTTAGTATGTTGCTCATGGTTGCTATGAATATATTTCAAAATTAACCTATTATTTACCCTATAGATTTTTTTTTTAAATATATTTTTTTCTGTGACCTTTGACCTTACATTTATACTTTATTTTTGTTGCATTATAATAGGCTCTATATCTTCCACCTCAATTTGCTTAGTAAAATAACATTTTAATAAACAAATGTGTTGCTTATATATTAAAACTGTAGGAAAACCCAGATAAAATACCTTCTTTGCTTTCCATAACTTGATATATATGTTTCTGAATAAAATCTTAACATACCTTAAGAAAGTAAACAGGATCAATTCACATTGAAGTTAAGCATTAGAACGAAAAATGAGAGGAAGCAGCTAATAGTCTTTAGGACAGTTACTCTTGGCACAAGCAGCAGTGAAGAACTTCCTCCATATGTCTGGGTCGTGGGTCAATAGCATCGCATTAAAGTGCTCGATTCACAAGGACGTCACCATACGGACGACTTTATTTATAGAACGAGCGCTGAAAACTCTAATCAGTCATTGATACTTTATCCAATAAATGTGCTACGTGTGACTGATCGCAATACTTAACATATCAAGAAAGTATCTTGAATAAGACTTCTTCACTTTATCCAAACAAGAAATGCTCTCGATATATTGACAAACGCACGCCGAGATTCGCATTGTGATACCCGCCGGTGTGAATGTTCATCATTCGAGCTGCTTTCGCATCCATATTTCACACGTTCCCATAAAATATATTTACAAAGCAGCTGTCAGGGACGCGTTTAGCATGCCGTATTTTCCCAGGTACAAAACAAGCAGGGGCGGAGTGACGGAGGACTGTGAGCAGAACCACATTAGGCATAATGTGTGAGAAAGCCACACTGAATTTTAAGATAAGCTGATGAATTATTCATGTTTTCTTAGTGAGGAGTGTGTGTGTGTGTGTGTGTGTGTCGGCTTGTGTTTAAGGTAAGAGGGCCTGGTTTGTGTTGTATGAGGTAATATCTTGATAATCTGGCACAAAAATGGAAGAGTTTGTTTAAAATCGAGGCAGGATTAATTATGACGGCCTCTTAATATGTTTGCATTGATTTTTTTACATCATGCTTCAGAATGAATGCATTTTTTCAGGATTATGGGTCTGGTTCATTATGCAGGGATTGTCAGTGGGAACTGAGCAGATTGTTTTTAGTTGCAGTATATAATGAGGAGAAATGAAGCTTAGTTGGAGATATAGAGGAATAGATTAATTGCCACAATACTATATATATTTAAAAAGAAACAGGATACGCAATCCAATATAACAATGTTTTCTGAGTTACATGGGAGATTTAGAGTGGAAAACTGTGTTTAGGAATTTGGATTGGATTTTTTTATTTTATTTTTTTATTAGGATTTGATGAGATTATGAAATATTACTTTGATATTATTGGCAACTGTTTTTGCTTATATAAAAGTGGCATCAGGTAAAGTTATTTCAAAAGCAAAGAAAGTTGCCTATGATGAGATATTAAAAAGATAAACATAAAAGTGCATATAATTTAATAGATTTTTAATGTATAGAATTTGTATGCATTAATCATATACATAATTATCTAAATTATATCATTTATATAATTATAGAAAGAAATTCAGAAGCAAAGATATATATATATATATATATATATATATATATATATATATATATATATATATATATATATATATATATATACAACCCCAAATCAGAAAAAGTTGGGACAGTATGGAAAACGCAAATAAAAAAAGAAAGTAGTGATTTCTAAATTTACTTTGACTTGTATTTCATTGCAGACAATATGAACACAAAATATTTCATGTTTTGTCTGGTCAACTTAATGTCATTTGTAAATATACATCCTTTCCTGTCATTCAGACCTGCAACACATTCCAAAAAAAGTTGGGACAGGAGCAATTTAGGGCTAGTAATGAGGTAAATTGGTTAAATAATGATATGATTTGAAACAGTTGATGTCAACAGGTGATTGTAATTATGATTTGGTACAAAAGCAGCATCCAAGAAAGGACTAGTCCTTTAGGAGCAAAGATGGGCCGAGGATCGCCAGTTTGCCAACAAATACGTGAGAAAATTATTGAAATGTTTAAAAACAATGTTCCTCAAAGAAAGATAGGAAGAGATTTGGATATTTCACCTTCAACAGTGCATAACATAATTAAAAGATTCAAGGAATCTGGAGGAATTTCAGTGCGTAAAGGACAAGGGCGCAAGCCTAAGCTGAACAACCGTGATCTCCGATCCCTCAGGCGGCACTGCATCAAGAATCCTCATTCATCTATAAGCGATATCACCACATGGGCTCAGGACTACTTTGGCAAACCTTTGTCAAGTACCACAATACGTAGTTACATCCACAAATGCCAGTTAAAACTGTACTGTGCCAAAAGGAAGCCCTATGTTAACAGTGTCCAGAAGCGCCGTCGACTTCTCTGTGCTCGGAGGCATCTGGGATGGACCATCACACAGTGGAAACGTGTACTGTGGTCAGATGAATCAGTATTTCAGGTATTTTTTGGGAGGAATGGACGCCGTGTGCTCTGTACCAAAGAAGAAAAGGATCATCCAGACTGTTACCAGCAACAAGTCCAAAAGCCAGGGTCTGTCATGGTATATTTTGGAGCACAATATGCTGCCTTCAAGAAGACCTCTTTTCCAGGGACGTCCATGCATATTTCAACAAGACAATGCAAAACCACATTCTGCACACATTACAAAGTCCTGGCTGCGGAGGAAGAGGGTACGGGTACTTGACTGGCCTGCCTGCAGTCCCGACCTGTCTCCAATAGAGAATGTGTGGCGCATTTTGAAGTGCAAAATGCGACAACGAAGACCCCGTACTGTTGCCCACCTTAAGACTTGTTTGCAGGAAGAATGGGACAAAATTACACCTGAAACACTTCATCACTTGGTGTCTTCAGTCCCTAAACGTCTTTTAAGTGTTGTGAAAAGGAATGGCAACATTACAAAGTGGTAAATGCTTTACTGTCCCAACTTTTTTTGGAATGTGTTGCAGGTCTGAATGACAGGAAATGATGTATATTTACAAATGACATGAAGTTGACCAGACAAAACATGAAATATTTTGTGTTCATATTGTCTGCAATGAAATACAAGTCAAAGTAAATTTAGAAATCACTACTTTCTTTTTTTATTTGCGTTTTCCATACTGTCCCAACTTTTTCTGATTTGTATATATATATATACAGGGTACGGAAAGTGACCCCCTATATATATATATACAGTATATTGCAGCCATTTGCTAAAATATTTATATTTTTTCCCTCATATACACACAGCACCCCATATTGACAGAAAAACACAGAATTGTTGATTTTTGCATTATTAAAAAAAGTGAAATATCTGTCAAATTCAGAATAATAGAAGCACCCTTTTGTTTAATACAGATTCTTTTTGGGAAAGATGCAACAAGTTTTTCACACCTGGATTTGGGGATCCTCTGCCATCCTCCTTGCAATCCTCTCCAGTTCTGTCATTGGATGGTAAAGTTTGGACAGCCATTTTTAGTTCTCCAGAGATGCTCATTGGGTTTAATATGGCTGGGCCATTCAAGAACAGTGGAGTTGTTGTGACTCCTTCGTTATTTTAGCTGTGTGCTTAGGGTATTTCTTGTTGGATTTCGGCCCATCTGAGGTCCTGAGCACTCTGGAGAAGGTTTTCGTCCAGGATATCCCTGTACTTGGCCGCATACTTTCCCTCGATTGCAACACGTCCTGTCCCTGCAGCTGCACCCCCACAGCATGTGCTGCCACCACCATGCTTCATTTGGGACTGTAGAAGGTGAAGCAGTGCCTGGTTTTCTCCACACATACCGCTTGTTAAGGCCAAAAAGTATCTTGGTCTCATAGACCAGAGAATTATTTGTCACCATCTTGGATCCTCCATGCGGGCTTTCATGTGTCTTGCATAGGAGAGGCTTCCGTCGGGCCACTCTGCCATAAAGCCCCGACTGGTGGAGGGCTGCAGTGATGGTTGACTTTCTACAACTTTCTCCCATCTCCCGAATGATCTCTGGAGCTAGCCACAGTGATCTTTGGGTTCTTCTTTACCTCTCTCACCAAGGCTCTTCTCCCCCGAAGTAGTTTGGCCGGACGGCCATGGAAGGGTTCTGGTCATCCCAAACGTCTTCCATTTAAGGATTATGGAGGCATGTCAGGAACCTATGCAGCAGAATTTTTTTTGTAACCTTGGCCAATCTGTGCCTTGCCAGTTCTGTCTCTGATAGGCAGTTCCTTTGACCTGTTCTCATTTGTGTGTGTATTAAGGTCTTATATAGACAGGTGTGTGGCTTTCCTAATCATCCAATCAGTAAATAAACACAGCTACTCAAATGAAGGTGTAGAACATCTCAAGGATACAGAAGAAATGGACACACATAAATATATGAGTGTCACAGCAAAGGGTCTGAATATACCATTATATTTCAGTAAACAAAAATGTCTTTTGTTTTTCTGTCATTGGGGTTGTGTGTACATGAGGAAAAAAAATGAACTTAAATGATTAGCATCGCAATTAACAAAGAGTGACAAATTTAAGCAATACTTTCCGTAATATATATATATATATATATATATATATATATATATATTACTGCAAATAAAATCGTGATTAATTGCATCCAAAATAAAAGTTTTTGTTCACATAATATGTGTGTGTACTGTGTATATTTATTATGTATATATAAATACAAACACATGCATGTAAATATTTAAGAAAATATATTGTTTATATATTAAATATATTTATATATAATATAAAATATAAGAATATAAATAAGTAAATGTATATACATGTCAATATTTTCAAAGTATATACTGTGTGTGTGTATTTATATATACATCGTAAATATACACAGTACACACACATACTGTATATTATGTAAACAAAAACTTTTATTTTGGATGCGATTAATCGTTTGACAGCACTAATATATATATATATATATATATATATATAAATTACTGCATAAATAACCATGCACTACATACACACAAACACATATATATATATATATATATATTACTTAATATACATATTTTAGTATTATATACAATTTGTATACACTAATTCAATTTATATGTTTAATTTATTTTAAAATTTCAATTTATATATTTAATTTATTTTTAAATTAATATTAAATAATTGAATACATTTTTCTATATACATACATTACTCTCATAGACTGCTCCTTGTCACTTTAAATAGTCTTGATAAGCTCTTTGCACTACACCATTTATATTCTGCACTGTTTGTTTGTTTGTTTATTTCACTGATTTGCACTATCTGCCATGTGCCTTATGCCACTTTATCCATTTTTTTTTATATCATTATTTTTATTTTCTTTATTTAATGTTTTATTTTATTTTTTTCCTACATGTCCTTATTTGTATATTTGTAATAGTTGCATTTTTGTGTATGTATGTGTGTATGTGTGTGCATGTATGTATGTATATATGTATATATATGTATGTATGTATGTGTGTGTGTGTATGTATGTATGTGTGTGTATGTATGTATGTATGTATGTATGTATATATATTGATTTGTACTTATCTGTATTTTTGCGTTCTACTGTTAGTGTTTAGTGTTATCTGTATGCACCAGGGAGTAAGAGAGTAACGCAATTTCAATTCTCTGTATGTATGTACGATACATGTGGCAGAATTGACAATAAAGCTGACTTTGACTTTTTTGACTTTGATTACTCAAGATTTTAATAATTTGAGACAATTATTATGTTACACTCACATAACATATATAAATGAAGCAATTTATAAATGTATTAATTTACTTAATGTTTAATAATTTAACTATACCTACATATATACACACACACACACACACACCATGTATGCTTTTATTAGATTTTATTCTCTCTCTCTCTCGTCACGTTGTAGTAATATATAGGACAATAGAAAAAAACATAACTGAAAAACAAACCAATAAAGTATAATATTTTTCTTGACATTATTTCTAATATATTATTTTTAATGAATCACAATTCAAACAATGTATTGCATAAAAAAGTGTTCATTAATTTCTAAAGAGAGATTATTTCATCCAGTGTAAAGCAAGAATGCCATAGCTATGATGTTAACTAGTGTAACTATGGTGTAAACAGCAGCATTTGTGCAGTCAGCTGTGACAATTTATATTCACTGTGACAATATTCAATGAGACTGTGCTACACGCTGAACCCATCTCACCCTGAACTGCCAGTGAATCACATCCTGCTTTAATGCAGTATCATGCAGTACAGCAGATGCTGTTGAACAAAACACTCGCATCTCAGCTGCGTTTTACAGCAAACAGACTGTTACAGGTTTCCCGTTTAAACGCTGTTCTGTGTTTGCGTATATTGGCTTTGACTCTTCGCATTACCAGAGCGTGAGTCCAAAACATGTTTCCGTGTACCTCAGCGCTCATGGATATTTCCTTTGAACTTCCTGTCTCGACTCTGCGCTTCCTTGTGATCTCCTCGAGAGTGATTTGGAATTGGCGCATGGAGCCGCTGTAATCACAATGCATGCTGCGTTCACGCATCAAACCGTCCTGCCCATCCACTCAGCAGGAGGCCGCAAACGCTCCTCTATTACGCTCCAGTCTTCACGTCGCTCTGTTATGGAAATGCGCACACTTTTCCCAGCTTGAAAGGCTCCTGGCTTCTCCTTTTGTGCTTTTCAACTGCTTTTAATGTGAGAAAAACGCCGTCTGATGTACCAAACCCATCTCTACACTTTGGTGGGTCCATGCCTTCTGCTTCTCTCTGGGATTGTTTACTGCAACGCAAATAAGGATAGAGAGTAATTCAAATGGATGTCGGGATTGTTTGGGTTTAGGCCGAGGACCGTCTTGTGAAGTGTTTCATGCAGTATGTGTGTTATTTGGTTATTTATGAAGCACTAATGCATCATGGAAAAAAAAAAGCGAGCACTTTTTAGTTGATTGCAAGCTACTTGAGGCTATTGGTTTTTAAGCATTTGGGCGAATGAAAGAACATGTTCTCTTTGAACTCTGGAGAGGAGAGCAGCCGACAAGACCACACTCACTTAAATCTGAGCAAGTGCATTCACAATCACTATATGGATTTATTATTACAAATGAGTTCTTTCTTACAGTTACTTACATTTATTTATTTACTGATTTATTTGTTTGTTTGTTTATAGACTTTAAGATTTTTTTTCCTGCTACACTTATGTAAATCTCTTTGTATATGGTTTTGTATGTATGTATTTATATTAGTGCTGGGCAACGCTTAATCACATCCAAATAAATGTTTTTGTTTACATAATATATGTGTTTACTGTGTATATTTATTATGAAAATTTATATTTAGAAAATATTTACATGTATTTACATGTATATATTTATATTCACATAATTTATTTTATACATAAATATATTTAATATATAAACATA
Source organism: Schizothorax lantsangensis (assembly GCA_027422415.1). Lineage (NCBI taxonomy): Eukaryota > Metazoa > Chordata > Actinopteri > Cypriniformes > Cyprinidae > Schizothorax > Schizothorax lantsangensis. Next base: position 17,474,925 of record CM049843.1, on the reverse strand, counting down.
ACATATTTTTCTTAAAATATATACATGCATGTGTGTGTCTTTATATATACATAATAAATATACACAGTACACACACAAATATTATGTACACAAAAACTTTTATTTCGGATGCGATTAATCGTTGCCCAGCATCTATCTATCTGTCGTTCAATGGGTCTTAAGTGGTCATCATGGACTTCCTAAAAGCTAAATAACAGTAATAAATTACTATTTTAATTAACAATAGATGTAAAATATTTTAAATACATTAATTCAATAATTTTCATTATTTTCTTACTTTAATATTCTTACATTTTATATTCATATTCCTATTTTTGTGTATATTTATTTTTGGTAATTGTGGGTCTACTCTTTACATCCAGTGTAAAACAGTTGAGTATCGCTCACTTACATAAACTATATCTGTCATTTTACTGTCAACCCACATCCAGCATTAACATCTTCTATGACAGTACATCCATACTTAACACAAACATGATAAACATGTTATAACATCTCATTCATGCGGTCTAATTTTTCATCTCTCCACCCTGCTCAAGCGTGTGACGTGGAGGAATATCTGTGTGCGGACGGCCAGAGCTGTGTTTCTGAGAGCTGGCTGTGTGACGGGGAGCTCGACTGCCCCGACGGCTCTGATGAAACACCAACCATATGTGAGTCCATCAACAAAACACATCACACCATTTATTCATTTTCTTTCATTATTTAATTTATCTCCACTATTTCTCTACATTTATGTATATATAGAAGACATTATTTATTTTATTTATATTATATATTTATTTATTTAATTTATTTATTTTAAATGGATTATTAAAAAAAAAAACTAATATAACTTTTATAATGTATATATATATATATATATATATATATATATATACAGTATATACAAACCCGATTCCAAAAAAGTTGGGACACTGTACAAATTGTGAATAAAAAAGGAATGCAATAATTTACAAATCTCATAAACTTATATTTTATTCACAATAGAATATAGATAACATATCAAATGTTGAAAGTGAGACATTTTGAAATGTCATGCCAAATATTGGCTCATGTTGGATTTCATGAGAGCTACACATTCCAAAAAAGTTGGGACAGGTAGCAATAAGAGGCCGGAAAAGTTAAATGTACATATAAGGAACAGCTGGAGGACCAATTTGCAACTTGTTAGGTCAATTGGCAACATGATTGGGTATAAAAAGAGCCTCTCAGAGTGGCAGTGTCTCTCAGAAGTCAAGATGGGAAGAGGATCACCAATTCCCCCAATGCTGCGGCAAAAAATAGTGGAGCAATATCAGAAAGGAGTTTCTCAGAGAAAAATTGCAAAGAGTTTGAAGTTATCATCATCTACAGTGCATAATATCATCCAAAGATTCAGAGAATCTGGAACAATCTCTGTGCGTAAGGGTCAAGGCCGGAAAACCATACTGGATGCCCGTGATCTTCGGGCCCTTAGACGGCACTGCATCACATACAGGAATGCTACTGTAATGGAAATCACAACATGGGCTCAGGAATACTTCCAGAAAACATTGTCGGTGAACACAATCCACCGTGCCATTCGCCGTTGCTGGCTAAAACTCTATAGGTCAAAAAAGAAGCCATATCTAAACATGATCCAGAAGCGCAGGCGTTTTCTCTGGGCCAAGGCTCATTTAAAATGGACTGTGGCAAAGTGGAAAACTGTTCTGTGGTCAGACAAATCAAAATTTGAAGTTCTTTTTGGAAAACTGGGACGCCATGTCATCCGGACTAAAGAGGACAAGGACAACCCAAGTTGTTATCAGCGCTCAGTTCAGAAGCCTGCATCTCTGATGGTATGGGGTTGCATGAGTGCGTGTGGCATGGGCAGCTTACACATCTGGAAAGGCACCATCAATGCTGAAAGGTATATCCAAGTTCTAGAACAACATATGCTCCCATCCAGACGTCGTCTCTTTCAGGGAAAACCTTGCATTTTCCAACATGACAATGCCAGACCACATACTGCATCAATTACAACATCATGGCTGCGTAGAAGAAGGATCCAGGTACTGAAATGGCCAGCCTGCAGTCCAGATCTTTCACCCATAGAAAACATTTGGCGCATCATAAAGAGGAAGATGCAACAAAGAAGACCTAAGACAGTTGAGCAACTAGAAGCCTGTATTAGACAAGAATGGGACAACATTCCTATTCCTAAACTTGAGCAACTTGTCTCCTCAGTCCCCAGACTCCACACAGTGGTAAACATGGCCTTGTCCCAACTTTTTTGAGATGTGTTGATGCCATGAAATTTAAAATCAACTTATTTTTCCCTTAAAATGATACATTTTCTCAGTTTAAACATTTGATATGTCATCTATGTTGTATTCTGAATAAAATATTGAAATTTGAAACTTCCCCATCATTGCATTCTGTTTTTATTCACAATTTGTACAGTGTCCCAACTTTTTTGGAATCGGGTTTGTACTGTATATATATATATATATATATATATATGTGTGTGTGTGTGTGTGTGTGTGTGTGTGTGTGTATACACACAAATTTTAAATGTATGTTTTATTATTATGAGAATTTGACATGTTTTACATTTTTTATAGCTTATAAAAATATCCATTTATGCATGTCTATCTCTCTCTATAGTAAACATATTATTTGTTTATTATATACTTGTTATTTTTAAATAAATAAATTTACAACCTTCAAAATGTATTTCTATCATTATATTATATATGCAGTGGTGTGAAAAAGTGTTGGCCCCCTTCCTGATTTTAATTTGTTTTGCATGTTTGCCACACTTTAATGTTTCAGATCATCAAACAAATTTAAATATTAATCAAAGATAACAAGTAAACACAACATGCAGTTTTTAAATGAAGGGATTTTTTTATGAAGGGAAAACGAAATCCAAACCCACATGGCCCTGTGTGAAAAAGTGTTTGCCCCCCACCCCCTGTTAAAACATAACTGTGGTTTATCACACCTGAGTTCAGTTTCTCTAGCCACATCCAGGCCTGATTATTGCCACACCTGTTCACAATCAAGAAATCACTTAAATAGGACCTGCCTGACAAAGTGAAGTAGACCAAAAGATCCTCAAAACCTACACATCATGTTGAGATCCAAAGAAATTCAGGAACAAATGAGAAAGAAAGTAATTGAGATCTATCAGTCTGGAAAAGGTTATAAAGCCATTTCTAAAGCTTTGGGACTCCAGCGAACCACAGTGAGAGCCATTATCCACAAATGGCGAAAACATGGAACAGTGGTGAACCTTCCCAGGAGTGGCCGGCCTACCAAAATTACCCCAAGAGCGCAGCGACGACTCATCCAAGAGGTCACAAAAGACCCCACAACAACATCTAAAGAACTGCAGGCCTCACTTGCCTCAGTTAAGGTCAGTGTTCATGACTCCACCATAAGAAAGAGACTGGGCAAAAATGGCCTGCATGGCAGAGTTCCAAGACCAAAACCGCTGCTGAGCAAAAAGAACATAAAAGCTCATCTCAGTTTTGCCAGAAAACATGTTGATGATCCCCAAGACTTTTGGGAAAATACTCTGTGAACTGACGAGACAAAAGTTGAACTTTTTGGAAGGTGTGTGTCCCATTACATCTGGCGTAAAAGTAACACAGCATTTCAGAAAAAGAACATCATACCAACAGTAAAATATGGTGGTGGTAGTGTGATGGTCTGGGGCTGTTTTGCTGCTTCAGGACCTGGAAGACTTGCTGTGATAAATGGAACCATGAATTCTGCTGTCTACCAAAAAATCCTGAAGGACAATGTCCGGCCATCTGTTCTTGACCTCAAGCTGAAGCGAACTTGGGTTCTGCAGCAGGACAATGATCCAAAACACACCAGCAAATCCACCTCTGAATGGCTGAAGAAAAACAAAATGAAGACTTTGGAGTGGCCTAGTCAAAGTCCTGACCTGAATCCTATTGAGATGCTGTGGCATGACCTTAAAAAGGCGGTTCATGCTCGAAAACCCTCCAATGTGGCTGATTTACAACAATTCTGCCAAGATGAGTGGGCCAAAATTCCTCCACAGCGCTGTAACAGACTCATTGCAAGTTACCGCAAACGCTTGATGGCAGTTGTTGCTGCTAAGGGTGGCCCAACCAGTTATTAGGTTTAGGGGGCAAGCACTTTTTCACACAGGGCCATGTGGGTTTGGATTTTGTTCTCCCTTCATAATAAAAAACTTCATTCAAAAACTGCATGTTGTGCTTACTTGTGTTATCTTTGATTAATATTTAAATTTGTTTGATGATCTGAAACATTAAAGTGTGACAAACATGCAAAACAAAAAAATTCAGGAAGGGGGCCAACACTTTTTCACACCACTGTATATATATATATATATATATATATATATATATATATATATATATATATATATATATATAAAACATATATTTTTAAATAATATCTTATAAAAAGTTAATCGATCTCTCTCTGTAACAAACTCATTATTTGTTTTTCATATACTTTTATTTATTTAAAAAACACACAACTTAATACAAAGTATTCATTGTATTATATATAATACTTTATCTAACATTTACATTTTTTTAAATATTTTATAAAAATATCCATCTATCTTTTTCTTTCTCTGTAACAAACTCAATATTTGTTTATAATATACTTTTATTTATATAAAAAAACATATAACACTTTTAAAATGTATTCATTTAATTATATAAAATAATTTACAAAACATATATTTTTAAGTAATTTATTTTAAAATATATATTTAAAAAAACATATTTCACTGTATATCATTATTCACATATATTTTTCAGCATTTACATTGCCTATCCTATGCCCTCATACATCTCATAACCTATATAACCATCAAGTAAATATGTAAACTGGCATATTTCTCAAACCTATTTTAGGCTTTATTCACTCACAAATAAAGAGATCTGATTAACGAGCTTGAATTTTTTTGAATACGAGTATCATTGAGGGGGATTTTGAAGGACAAATTCAGATTTAACATCGTCACAAAGACCACAAACTAATCAAGAGTGCATTATTAAGCTGCATATTCATATAAACAATCTTTTTAAAAAGAGTTTTACACTTTCTGCCAAGTTGCATGTAATTTTGCCCAGTGTCAATGAGATTTCAACACAAAAATAATCACACTTCACGTTTCTATTATAAAATGAATGGGTTTCCAAAACGCTTCAGTAAAAATGGGAAGCACACTAATAAATATTGCTGGATGAGAAATACTGAGGCTGGAATAAAAGATGAAGCATTAATTGAAGGAATTGTTACCTGGAGTGTTGTGCGGTTTTTCACACGATACAGTCCTCGAATGCGCCGATTCTGAAAGGATAAAGAGATAAGAAAGCTTTTGTACGTATGACAGGCTGCATAATTATCTTTTTTTAAATAGTAGGCAATGATATATCTTTTGAAATTCAGTGTATGCGGGAGGAAATATTCCTGACAAGGCTTTTATGAGATTAGAGGAAATCACAGAGGAGGTCAGTTGCCTTCGGCGAAATATCTTGTGGTAGCATAATAAACGTGTTATTTTAAAGTTATTTTTCCTGTCAGTATTTGGCAAATAAATGCCCCTTGCTCATTATTCCTGACAGTTTGGCAATTACTGAGCTCATTTAAATAAATACGAGGTTTTTATAGTGAAAATTGTCTCTGCATACTGTCGAAATACACTTTTGCTTGTACAGTATGTGCAGCTGCATAAACTAGTTTCTGGCTTTTCTCATGCACGTCAGCAAACGCACCGCCGTGGTTCCTTTGATCAGTTTGTCATCTTTCGTCTGTGAACGACCATCTGTGGTTTTCCAACTTGCCGTTCTCTTAATATTCATCCCGTTAATCACACGAGATTAGTGTGTAATCCATTTTCAAAACAATAAACACAAGCAGAAATTGAAATTTATGCAGTTTGTATGGATGAAAGAGCCTTGGAAAAAGCGTGTGTGTATCTGTATGTGTATCTATAATTATTTTCTTTATTTTGTATTATATGAAATTTAAAAACTGAACATTTAACATTTATTTCATTTTTAATGATTATTAAAAACTTTTTATTATGCGCATACGTAAACACTTTTTTTATTATACATATATTTTTAGTATATACAACATTCATGTACAAAAACATGTTCGTTAATTTGTTTATTTATTCGATTTATTTCATTTATCATATACAATTCAATATATATAATCAGTGTTGGGGGAAGTTACTTTTGCATTACTCCCTAATAAGTAACTTGTTTCAAAAGTTTAACACTTTCTTTTTCAATGCCAAAAAAAAACAAAAAAACTGTGAGTCAATAAATGGGAAAACAAATTAACTTGCGTTACCTATTTGAAAAACTAACAGATATTTTTTTCTGTAAATTGAAAAGTAATGCATTACTTTACTATTTACTTGAAAAAGCAATTGGATTACGTAACTTGTGATGCATTACCCCAACGCCGTATATAATTATTATTTACCTTTATTTGTATTTTAATTTTAATACTATTGAAAAACAATTTATATGTATTACACTTTTCATATATATTTGCCATAGACACCCCCACCCCCGCCACTATGGTTTATGCATCCCTGCCTCTGCTAAATTATTTTTTAAATATTTTCTAAATATTTTTATATTTAAAAACAGCCTGCGTTCTCGCTCTGAAGTCCCGTTCTGAATCAAATGATTCGCGATACGCAATTGATTGGAGTGCTTCGAAACATTGAATTATTAACATTAGGTTCCTTATGCTATAGCCTTACCCTTACCCTTTTAGCCTTAGCCTTACCCTTATGGGGCCAGTCACTCGTGGCCTAATGGTTAGAGAGTCGGACTTGTAACCCAAAGGTCGTGGGTTCGAGTCTCAGGTCCGGCAGGGATTGTAGGTGGGGGGAGCGAATGTCCAGTGCTCTCTTCCACCCTCAATACCACGACTGAGGTGAGACCCTTGAGCAAGGCACCGAACCCCCAACTACTCCCCGGGTGCCGCAGCATAAATGGCTGCCCACTGCTCCGGGTGTGTGTTCATGGTGTGTGTGCACTTGGATGGGTTAAATGCAGAGCACAAATTCCGAGCATGGGGGTTCCAACTGCAGCATGTAATATAAAAACAAAAACACTTATTTCAGAATGTCTGTGCCTCTATGCTGTTGGTTTCAAAAGAATTCCTTCATAATTAGTCTTTACCCCCCTCTAATATGCTGTCGTGCTGGAGGGCGGCCGTGGTTGAAGCCATCAGAGAGAGACTAAAACAATAGAAAATGCTGCATTAATGAGGTTACATCACCCTCAATATGTTCCAGGTTCCATCTTGACTTCTGCTGCCTAGATACTTTTGAACCTCTCTGGAGATCTGGAGGCCCTGAGAGGAAGAGCGAGAGACACTGAGAGGATATTTTTAAACAATTCTCCTATTTGTTGAATTACATATTCTCTTTTTACCGGGATTATGAAAGTGGAGCAGAGGTCCGCTGGGAAAAGCCTTGGGGGGAAACCTGTGTATACACTTCCTTTCTCCAAAAAACTCTTGAAAAAACCCACTCGGGTGATCGTTTACAAGGAAATTGAAAGTTAAGGAGGCAGACGTACTGTAGACCGATACTTTCGGGGATCTTGATGGAGATCAATATTGGCGTTTTGGCAGTGGTCTCCGCTCCCCCGTGACACCCCAGAAATGTCAAGCAATCCACAATCAGTGATTCACAAGAGACAGCTGACGGCGTGCTAAATTATCGCGTGCTTAAGAGACATATTTAGGAGGAACTGTGCTGGGAGTTGAATATTAAAATAGCTTTGCTCATCACATTTATATACAGCACCCCTATGAATTGAGTTAAGGGGGGTGAGTCTCGGTTTTATGGCTTTTATTTGTATTTATGCTGCGTAGAGAGGGAAAACAAGAACGTGGAGGACTTTAGAAGAACTTGTGCTGTTCATCTGTTTTGTTTAAGTACGTTTATTCCATCTTTGTTTGGTTCTGTTGATACTTCTTTTGAATTTTGTTTTGAGTACATAATACTGAATAAAACAAGAATACTTTGTCATTTGCTAAATTAAATTGTATTGTAATTGTATTTTATTTGTATTATTAATGTGGTTGCTTCTTTTTTCTGTCCTCTTAAAAATAAAGGTTCGCATTGATGGGTCCATGAAGAACCTTTAACATATATGGATCCTTTCCATTCCACAAACGTTTCTTTAATGGTTCTTCTATGGCATCGCTGTGAATACTTCCTTTTGAAACCTTTATTTTTTAAGGAAGGAAGAAGGTTCTTTAGATTTTTAAAATGTCCTGCACACAAATAAATCAATATCGGATGAACTTAAAAAGTAATGGGTTACTTTACTAGTTACTTGAAAAAGTAATCGGATTACATAAATTGCATTAATTTTAATGTTACCTCAACACTGTAGATAATTATTATTTACAATTATTATTATTATTTTTTTACAAGAGAGAAACAATTTTAGTTTTTCTACTTCAAAGTTTTTTACATGTAATTGACCATTCGCAAAGAAGTGATTTTGTGCCTCTTTGGGATGGTTCACTTGCAGAACGCAAGCTTCTAGAGGCACATAACTCTGAAGTAATGAATTTAGGTAAAGGGGTGCAGAGCCAGTGGTGGTTTTGTAGGCAAACATTAATGCCTTGAATTTTATGCGAGCAGCTATTTGTAGCCAGTGCAAATTGATAAACAGAGGTGTGACGTGCATTCATTTCAGCTCATTAAAGATTACTCTTGCTACCGCGTTCTGGATTAATTGTAAAGGTTTGATAGAACTGGCTGGAAGACCTGCCAAGAGAGCATTGCAATAGTCAAGTCTGGACAGAACTTAGCTTGAACAAGGAGTTGTGAAGCATGTTCAGAAAGAAAGGGCCTGGTCTTCTTGATGTTGAATAAAGTGAATCTGCAGGACCGGGCAGTTTTAGCAAAGTGGTCTGAGAAAGTCAGCTGATCATCAATAATAACTCCAAGGTTTCTGGCTGTTTTTGAGGGAGTTATGGTTGATGTGCCTTACTGGATGGTGAAATTGTGATGAAGTGATGGGTTTGCTGAAACTACAAGTGGTTGGCAAGGTTGCTTGGCAAGGTTGAGTTGAAGGTGATGGACCTTCATCCAGCAAGAAATGTCTGTTAGACATGCTGAGATGCGAGCAGCTATCATTGGATCATCAGGATGGAATGAGAGGTAGAGTTGAGTGTCATCAGCATAGCAGTGATATGAAAAGCCTAAGTGAAAAATGTCTAAGTGAAAATTCATTCCTACTTTTTTTTTTTGACCATTTTTCTTTCTGTCATTATACAGTCACATCAAGCATTGTAAAAAGTAATCTGAGTTTTAATCCTCTAAAACATTTATACTTGTTTATAAAGCACTTGAGACATGGCAGGAACTCTGATCTACCAGCCTTGTATATAATCTGAAAGTAGCGTTGTTACAAACTGAGAGTAGTGTCGTTACCAAATTAGTCAGTATTCAAAAACAATCCATTTATTTTTATATTTAGAAATTCATACTTAATTGACCGTGAGCTTAATTGATTGCAAACTTCTTATGTTAGCAAACGCAAGACATATTTTATTCCAAAAAGTTACACTACCTTCACACATCATTACCGTCTCACGCAATATTAAAGCCCACAACTGTTGCTGCATTAATCTGCTGGAAGTTTGATCAGAGCGAATGAACAAAACTTTTTTCCAGGACTTGTGATAAATGTTTTAACATATTTGAAAATTAGTTTCTGTGTTGCTTCGTAATCTAGCTTTCTGATAAACTTGGCATTATGTATTACGAATGCTGCTGGCTCTTTTATGAACTGCTTTGTTCCTCTTTTTGTGAGTGTCTGCCAAATGCATAAATGTAAATGTATTTTGAAGAAGTTTAGTTTTTCAAGATTTCATTAAAAGTTTTTCTCTTCTCCAGGCTTGCGGGAGGTAAAGGTGAGATGTCCCGTCAATCACCTCCAGTGCCTCGGCACCCACAGGTGTGTTCATTTCAGTAAACTCTGCAATGGAGTACGAGACTGTGAGGACGGATACGACGAGGGTGTGCACTGCCGCGGTGAGTTCGCAATGATTTTATATACTGTATACGCTATTGTTGAAAGTTTTGGGTCAGTAAGTGTCTTTTTTTTAAGTAGCTAGTATGTTTATTCAGCTAGGATGCATTAAATTGCTCAAAAGTGACAGTAAAGACATTTGTTACAGTTACAAAAGATTTCTATTTCAAATAAATGCTTTTGAACTTTCTATTCAGAAAAAAATCCTTTATAAAATAAAATGCATCAGTTTCAACAAAAAATAAGCAGCACTACCGTTTTCAACACTGATAATAATGAGAAAATGTTTTGTTTGTTTGTTTTTTGAGCAGCAAGTCAGCATATTAGAATGATTTCTAAAGGATTTTGTGACATTGAAGACTGGAGTAATGAGGCTGAAAATTCAGCTTTGCATTAATTTAATTATTATTAATTAATTAATTACATTTTAAAATATGTAAAAATAGAAACAATTGTTGGTGCCGATAGCCTTGTGGGCAGAGTGCCATGGGTGTCCCGAGTTCAAATCCCGGCTCGTGGACCTTTCCCGATCCCACCCCTATCTCTCCCCTACTTCACTTCCTGTCATTACACTGTCCTATCTAAATAAAAGCAAAAAAAAAAAAATAATAATAATAAAAAAAATAAAAATAAAAAAATAAAAATATATATATATAACAAGTTTGTTTTTTTACCACTGTCCACTGGTATTATTAGGAAAGGTTTTTTTGCACCAAAAACTAATTTTTCATGACAATTTTTCATCCTCTCTCTGACCATTTTAATTAAATAGGCCATTTTTTTCTATGGCTTTTAAGACTCTTATGTAAAACTATCTTAAAAGACAAAAAGATGATCCCTTTAATTGTTCATGTGATGAATCTATTAAATTTATTTTGAAAGTTATGAAACTAGCTTCAGACATGGCTTGAATAGTTTTAATATGCTGTTTTATTTATGTGAAGTTGTGCATCAAACTTGATGTAAACAGTCTCGAATTCAGCTGAAAACATCATGATAGTCCATCGACATCCATAGCTTCAGGTCAAGACTTTAACCTTTAAAGAGCAATTTCCATTTTAACGCCACAAAGTGACCATTGTTTCATCATTTTAAGAATGTTTGACAGAATTAAACCCACAACAAATCTGCAGTCGTTTGAAGTCAGTTCCATGCAAGATAAGCACAGTCGGCTTAATGTAATAATGGGTTTCTGCTAAAAGGCAATTACTGTTTCTCCACATGATGAAGTGAGGATTGCGTTTTGTGACATTGTGGTGAAAGGCAACAAGAAAAGAGGTTTATATGGAAACCACAGCCTAGTTTATGTCTAAAATGCTGATGTATTGCAGCCGAGCATGTTTAACTGAGCTAGAGAATGTCTAGAGAATGTGTGTATTTAGTTACGGCCGTAATAAATGAACATATGGAGGTATTCATCATCCTCACCTTGAGTTGAACCGCTCGTATGATGTTTGCACGTATACGGCAGACTTTTTAAAGCAACCGAAGACCTCACTCGGAGGGGAAACTTGCAAATTTACATTTTAGGTTCCATTTCAATCTTAGTCTTGGTTCGGTTTCAAAGTAAATAAAATTGGGCATCTTGAAGACGGAGGTATGGAAGTACATGCTCCTTTGAAGAGAAAACTCGGGCCTCTTTGTTCCACCGCAGACCGGTTTCGGATTGCTCTCTGCACACCTGTCATAACTGAGCATTCATAATTTACATTATCAGTCCGCAGAGCAGATATCAACTCTCACTCCTGGAGGTATACGAATCTGGGACAGATAGAGACAAGAAGTGAGAGAGAAACATCTTTATGAGAATGGTCATATGAGCCAGACTTGTTTTTTTTTTTATTTTGGTCATAAAAGTTAAGACAAACTAACCTTGTGGGTTAAAGATAGCGTGAAACTAGCATTGACCTCATTTACGACCTTAATAAATGTCTGTAGTCTTATTGTGCACGAGACTGCAGTGCGTAATTTCAACTTGTTCCTCTTTTTTAAGGTTACTGTGAGGCAAAACTAAATTTTGAAGCATTTAAAAACAGAAATGAAAACAGAAAACTTTTACGTTAATTTTTTTGTTGAAGTTTGTGTATTTATTGGAGCTGTTAAGCTGTTCAAATGTAATTTGTACAGTCGTTTTAGGGCTTACGGCATTGCTATAGCAAAACAGTTATAAAATTTGATTTATTAAGCATTTTTTTCCACACTAAAATCATGTTAACACTCAAATTGTTTTCATTTTGTGGCTATATAATACTATAGAAACAGTGATGTTCAAGTTTGGCCCCATTCTCTTCCATTGTAATTACAATTTACATTATTTTATTTTTTTGAGCTGTTAAGCTATTTAAAATGTCATATTAAAGTAAAGTCATTTTTATTAACTTTTTTTTTTCAACAACAAAAAAATATAAGATTGTATGTAACTTTAAATAGAAAGCAGTTTTCACACCAAAATCATGTTAACACTCATATTGTTTACATTTTGTGGCAATACTATTGAAACAATGAGTATTTAAACCTATACAGATTCACTTCCATTGTAAATGCCATTGTAGGTGGTTGCTAGGGCATTGCTATGTGGTTGCTAGGGTGTTCTGGGTGGTTACTAGGTTCCCTTATGAAAATGAACCATGGTTTTACTACAAAAACAAAAAACAAAAAAACATGGTTACTATAGTTAAACCATGGTAACCATGGTTTTGCTACACTAACCATAGTTTAACCATGGCATTTGTAGTAAAATTTTTGGCACACTTTTACTACACGTTTACTACAACCCCAAATCAGAAAAAGTTGGGACAGTATGGAAAACGCAAATAAAAAAAGAAAGTAGTGATTTCTAAATTTACTTTGACTTGTATTTCATTGCAGACAATATGAACACAAAATATTTCATGTATTGTCTGGTCAACTTCATGTCATTTGTAAATATACATCCTTTCCTGTCATTCAGACTTGCAACACATTCCAAAAAAAGTTGGGACAGTAAAGCATTTACCACTTTGTAATGTTGCCATTCCTTTTCACAACACTTAAAAGACGTTTAGGGACTGAAGACACCAAGTGATGAAGTGTTTCAGGTGTAATTTTGTCCCATTCTTCCTGCAAACAAGTCTTAAGGTGGGCAACAGTACGGGGTCTTCGTTGTCACATTTTGCGCTTCAAAATGCGCCACACATTCTCTATTGGAGACAGGTCGGGACTGCAGGCAGGCCAGTCAAGTACCCGTAACCTCTTCCTCCGCAGCCAGGACTTTGTAATGTGTGCAGAATGTGGTTTTGCATTGTCTTGTTGAAATATGCATGGACGTCCCTGGAAAAGATGTCTTCTTGAAGGCAGCATATTGTCCTCCAAAATCTCAATGTACTTTTCAGCATTAATGGTGCCATCACAGAAGTGCAAGTTACCTTTGCCAAGGGCACTGACACAACCCCATACCATGACAGACCCTGGCTTTTGGACTTGTTGCTGGTAACAGTCTGGATGATCCTTTTCTTCTTTGGTCCGGAGCACACGGCGTCCATTCCTCCCAAAAAATACCTGAAATACTGATTCATCTGACCACAGTACACGTTTCCACTGTGTGATGGTCCATCCCAGATGCCTCCGAGCCCAGAGAAGTCGACGGCGCTTCTGGACACTGTTAACATAGGGCTTCCTTTTGGCACAGTACAGTTTTGACTGGCATTTGTGGATGTAACTACGTATTGTGGTACTTGACAAAGGTTTGCCAAAGTAGTCCTGAGCCCATGTGGTGATATCGCTTATAGATGAATGACGATTCTTGATGCAGTGCCGCCTGAGGGATCGGAGATCACGGTTGTTCAGCTTAGGCTTGCGCCCTTGTCCTTTACGCACTGAAATTCCTCCAGATTCCTTGAATCTTTTAATTATGTTATGCACTGTTGAAGGTGAAATATCCAAATCTCTTCCTATCTTTCTTTTAGGAACATTGTTTTTAAACATTTCAATAATTTTCTCACGTATTTGTTGGCAAACTGGCGATCCTCGGCCCATCTTTGCTCCTAAAGGACTAGACCTTTCTTGGATGCTGCTTTTGTACCAAATCATAATTACAATCACCTGTTGACATCAACTGTTTCAAATCACATCATTAGTTAACCAGTTTACCTCATTACTAGCCCTAAATTGCTCCTGTCCCAACTTTTTTTGGAATGTGTTGCAGGTCTGAATGACAGGAAAGGATGTATATTTACAAATGACATGAAGTTGACCAGACAAAACATTAAATATTTTGTGTTCATATTGTCTGCAATGAAATACAAGTCAAAGTAAATTTAGAAATCACTACTTTCTTTTTTTATTTGCGTTTTCCATACTGTCCCAATTTTTTCTGATTTGGGGTTGTATAATAGAACCATGGTTAATTTTCGTAAGAGTTGCTCCAGGTGGTTGCTAACTGTCTCAAGTCATAAAAGCCCACCCTATTGTGTCTATTGCCACTTTTACTCCAAAATGGTGCTAATTTTTGACAGACCATTCTGTTGAACCATTTTGAGCATTGTACAGAAATTGAAAAAAGAAAATGTACCTTTAATGGTAAAACAAACACCAAAAGTACATTTCTGTACCTTATCTCTAACAAAACTTTGCATATTAGTACTTTAAGGTACTAATAATCATTTTCAGTAAGGTACAAGCGTGTACCTTTAAGTGTACTGCCCCCGTGACAAGCTAAATGTATAATTTTTACGCATATTTTCAGAAAGAAAAAAATTCTAGGTTGGAAAAACTGCTTCTGCATAGATGCTTTCTGGTCTGGAATCGGGAACTGATTCCATACGGGGGCAAGGAGGCGGGAACATGTTTCATTTGTTTCATATAGAGTAGTTCTTAAATGTAAAAAAACAAAAAAAAACAAGCAAATGTGCAATTTCCGCTAGCTTAGCGCTATGCTAAGATACTAAAATAGTAAAATAGTTAGTCCAAAGGCTAATAGAAAATCAAACATTAGAGAAATGCTTTATTTGACGTTTTAGCTTTGGTAATGTAGCATGAAACAGTATGTCACATCTAACATTCTGAGGAGAAAACTCTACTAGTATCACTTTATTTGTGATAGTCTTTAATGAAGGTCCAAGAGAAAGTTGACAGCTATAACATTTTCACTTAGAAATATCACGTTACAGACGGTTTAATGAATTGTGAATGCCGTTTCATGTTGTATTTAACTGTGTTCAGCCCAATTGAAATGTGGGTTGCTACGTCGATAAACCTGAGTAAACAGTCTTGGAGGTGTTTGACATCAACTTAAGCGCCTAACTAACCTTGACGAAGTGTTTTTAGATTGTCTTTTATTTTGTTCTGACGGGGAAATAAACAAAACAAAAAAACTAGCGAGCAGCATTGGGACCACTGCCTTTGGATCACTGTGTGTTATTTTGAAACTCTTTCTTGGCTATTTTTCTTGGTTGTGTGGGGATTTGTTTTGTCATTGAGGAATGGAGCTTGCCTTCAGGTGACCACGGCTATTCACTAGAGACTAAAGAATAGAGAATAAAGAGATTTCGGCTGTGTATGTGAGTGTGTGTTTCAGTACGATCGCTTATCTTCACGTTTCCCCACTGTTTTGGTCCTTCTCACACAGATTATATTTAGATCATTGGGGCCTGATAAGGACTTTATATCTTTTTTTATTACTATTCAGACGGTGTCTGCCGGTGTCAGACTGACTGACTGTAGATGTGTGAAATGAATAACTTAACAAAGACGGCATAGAGCGGCGCAGAAGATAACAGAATTGAGACAAAAAGAGAGTCACACATTTAATTAACTTCCCTGAAAACACACACAGGCAAGAACATGATGCCGTGCACATTTCACGGCGAAGATTTTCTTGATCTGTCGCATTTATTCTCGTTTGTCTCACATCAGAAGAGCGTACAGTTTTGTGTACAAAATCACAATGCCTCACACGGTAGTACTCCACTACAGTTAAGAAAAAGACTAATCATAGATAGCTAAGTGTTAGCATTATCAATCGGTATGTGTACATAGCATGTTATCATAATAACCTGTTCTAGCTAATCAACATTTTTTTTAACAAGTTAGTGTTATGCTAGACCAGTAGGCTTAGTACTCCAGTATGCTTAAGAAAAGGCAGTGGCTATTTGCAATTAGATGCTATTTACACTAAGTGTTCCTGTGGCTCAGTTGTAGAGCATTGTGTTAGCAGCGCAAAAGGTCGTGGGTTCAATTCCCAGGGAGAACACATACTGATAAAAAAAAAAAAATGTATATCCTGAATGCACTGAAAGTCGCTTTGGATAAAAGCATCTGCTAAATGCATAAATGTAAGTGAAAATGGCATATTTTCTTAGCGATAGATGCTATTTACACTAATAGCAATGGATTCTATTTACAATATTTTCTGCTATTTATACTACTTATTTCAAATGGTGGCAATTATCTGCACCTCAGTATTGTAATACATTATAAAACAGTACGTAATAGCGAATTGAGTGTAAATTATAATTCAAATTATAAATGGATGCCACCTTTTTGGGACAATAAAGCCCTCTTTACACCCACCCTAACCCTACCCAATACTTTATTTTCAACTTTTTGATTATTTCCTTAATTTTTATAAAAAATAAATGCCTTTACGATGTGATGTGAGACACCACTGGAACTGATGATCGAGGAGCGTCTTTTGTAGTATTATCTATCCCAATCACACGTTGGTGGGCGGAGTTAGTGTAAATAGACTCTACGAACAAGGCGGGCTATTTGCACTTATAGTGTAAATAGACACTCCGTTAAGAAAAAAACTAATCGCATCCTGAAGAAAGTTAAGTGATAGCATTTCCATTCAGTACCGGTTCAAATCATAGCTTGTTATTATATCCGGTTCTAGCTAAAGTTTTTTTTACCCAGTTAGCACTAGCTAATAGGCTAAGCTGTTAGCTTGCTATCTGAAGGCTTATCACACTTTCATGCCTCCCTCGAGCCCACAACGCATCACATGCTAGTACTGTTATCATAATATCCTGTTCTAGCGAATCCATTTTTTTGACAAGTTAGTTTTAGGCTAAGCTAGTAGGCTTAGTACTCCAGTACGATTAAGAAAACGACTAATCGCATCCTATAGAAAGCTAACTGTCAGCATTTCCATACAGTAGGCTACCTGTTCAAAAACATACCTTCTTATCATAATATCCTGTTCAAAAATGTTTTTTCACTATGCTATTGCTAAGGTAGTAGGTTAAGCTGTTAGCTTTCTATATGAAGGTTAATCATATCACACAATAATACTACACTTGGACCAATTCAGGATTTTTATTCAGTATCTATTCAGAAACATAGCTTAATGTAATAATTTGTTCTAGCCAATAGAAAACAGTTAGCACTATGCTAAAGTAGTAGAGCAAGTAGCTTGCCATCTGGCACTAACAACACAAAGAAAGGGAAATGTTTGGGAATTGTTTGTTTCAGTAAATTAGTATGGGCTAATTGGATCATGCTAATTAGCCAAACTTTGACTCGTCCTGAGCTTCACACATACTTGTATTTGTATAAAGATATTGCACCATGGATTGTCTCTTTCTGTAAAATCACAGAACAGGCAAAAGGCCTTGTTGAATTTACAGAGCAATCATTTAGTCATCTGTGTCTAGAGATTGAGGTTGCACATTACCGAACATGAGCGATGGGCTTTCTGCCCTCTGGGCTTGAGAAGCTGCCTTATTTTACACATCCACATTTATAGCACAAAGGAAATGCTAAAGCTCATAAACTTTATATCTTTATGTGACAGGAAGGACTGTAACCTTGAAAATGTGCTGAGTGTCTCTCCTGCGCTTTTTTTTTCTTTCCTCTTGCTCTCCATAGCTTGCTCTCTACAGTCTTTTCACAGTTCCCTACAACAAGGGCTTTTGAGACTAACATGAGTCTGCTTTCAAACAAGCACTGCATCCTATTGTATTTATTTAGAAGACAAAAAATGGCCAAAATATTTCGCCAATATGTATGTGTCACGTACTCTGGAGATTGGGAACGAGGAGACAAGGGAATCCTTCATCAAACAACATTTATTCATCCAAACGCTAGAACACAGGAGACATGGAACACAACGAATGACGAATAATACCGGACATCAGACACAGGGAAAACCAAGGCTTAAGAATACTGGGGAACTAATCAAAGAGAACAGAAACAGGTGGGGTAGAAATCAAAGACAGCTGGGAGGAATGATAATCAATGAACATGATGGGAACGGGGAACAGGAAAAACCATATATGGACATAGGAGGGAGGGAAACACAGGACATGGGGACACAGGTCTGACAGTTACTCCCCCCTCCCGAAAGGCGCGTCCCGCGCCATACAACATCTAATGGGGGGGGGGGGGGGGGGTGCTCTGGAGGCCTCAAGGGACAGGGACAAGGGGAAGGCCTCCAGGGCGGATCAGGGAGCTAGGGAGGCCATGGCGGGTGCGGGAGCTCTGGAGGCCATGGCGGATCAGGGAGCTTGGGCGGCCATGGCGGGTGCGGGAGCTCTGGAGGCCATGGCGGATCAGGGAGCTAGGGAGGCCATGGCGGGTGCGGGAGCTCTGGAGGCCATGGCGGATCAGGGAGGTAGGGAGGCCATGGCGGGTGCGGGAGCTCTGGAGGCCATGGCGGATCAGGGAGGTAGGGAGGCCATGGCGGATCAGGGAGCTCGGGAGGCTATGGCAGATCAGGGAGCTTGGGCGGCCATGGCGGATCAGGAAGCTCAGGAGGCCATGGTGGGCCCCCGCCTCTACGGCTGGAGCCCTACTACCCCCCCAAAAAAAATTCCTTTTTTTTTAACTGAATCTGCTCTAAAAAAAACAGCAGAGTAGAACAGATGCACCATTTCTCTTTCATCTCCCGAGGAAAGAAAGTGATATATTTTTCCCTCGTTTGTGGCCTGTTAACATATTAATAGCGTTAGCTGGTGTTGTGCTTGTATACAGTATGTATGTTTCTGGAAGCTTGTGTGTAGCCCGCCTCAGCTGTTTCCTCTCCCTGTCTGTAAATTCCCACTACTGAATGTTTAGCAAAGCCTACAAATGATAAAACAAACCTCAGAACGTGTGACAGTCTTGACAGCCTTTGATGCCAAAATCGAAGTTTGTACTTCAATTCCGATGGAAAAAGAGGTCTTGAGTGAGAATCGTCGCTGTGTGCTGTAGTGAAGGCCAAGACAGCAATCAGGAATCTTGGGAAGTTCAAAAGCAAAACACAGCGTAGAACGTCTGACTAGCTTGAAATTGGCACTTGAATTTCTTGACAAATCCACTACAGAAAGACATGGAAAGTTGTTTTTATGGGCAAGTATTTTTAGTAAATCACATCAATTCAGAGAAGTTTTGTCAGGGACACATGCTACATTCCATTAAAATCAAAGTCGGAATTTTCAACTAGAAAGCTTTGTGGAACATATGGAAGCCCGTTTCTGCCACTGAATTATATATATATATAAAAAGCTTTCTCACGTGAAATCTCACAATTCTAACTTTCTAAGTTAACATTTCACAATTGTGACTTTTTTCTGCATGCTATAAACTTCCAGTTGCAAGTTATAAAGTCAATATTGCATGATATAAACTTGCAATTGTGAGATATAAACTCAAAATTCTGACTTTTTTTCTCAGAATTGCAAGTTTATATCTCGCAATTGTGACTTTTTTTTCTCAGAATTGTAAATCTATATATCTCGTAATTCTGACTTTATAAAACACAATTTTGAGCAGGCAAATTGTAGGCAAACTCGCAATTCTAAGAACACATCAGTCTTTTTTCCCCCTCAAAAAGACTTTCCCCCTGAGAAAAAAAGTCAGAATTTTGAGATAAAAACTCACAATTACTTTTTAAATTTTTTATTCAGTGGCGGAAACGGCTTCCATAGGAACACACATATTCTCTTTGTTGATAATCGTAAACCTATTGAACAGATGCTGGCACTACACATCGATTATGTTCATATATTTAGCTAGGTTGATATTATATCAGACTTCGTTGATGGTCGAACAACTGTTATGTGATGATGAAATCTTTTTAGCAAATGTAAAAAAAATTAATGATTTTTTTTCTGTTGATATTCGTATGAATATGATTCGTATCATATTCTGTTGATATTTATGCATCATCTTCCAAAATAAAAAAAAATCCAAAATGTAAAATTTCAAATTTCAATATAATCAATATTCCAATATAATATAAATTAATAAATAGAACAACTAAACTAATAAATGACCCAAATCAGAGCTATTATTTGGGTCCTCATTGGTAAAACTAAATTTTGAGTGCGAATAGTTTAAAAAAATATTCCTACATAAATTGTTGAGTTCAATTCGATGTCAGTTTATGTAAGAATGGTTTTTATGAACAATTTGCCAAGATATTCATTCTAACGTTTCAAGAATAATGCCATTTTGTTTGATTCATGACTTGGCATTCCAGTTTCTACTCAAATAAAACTTGTCTTTTTGCTTCACCTCAAAAACTTTGAACAGCCTTGAACATCTTTCTCTTTTTGTTGCTCTCTGTTACATTCCGTAACTAACATTCTTAGTTCTTCAGGAGCGTTGAATGCACCACGAACGTCCTGCAGCATTTTGTTCTGCACCAAAACAATCAAAAGCACTGGAAGATGTGACCATGGTCCCTCTGAAGGTATTGCTTTACATTTACATTTACATTTATGCATTTAGCAGACGCTTTTATCCAAAGCGACTTACATTGCATTCAAGTTACAGTTGTTGTTTTTTTACATTTTATCAGCTGTATTTCAGGAGACTTTACGTCTCCTGAGCATTCATAGATTGGCGCGTACTACATACTACAGGTGCTAGGCAGGAAACCGTCTTTGTGTTGCACCTCTGAACGTCCCTGTGGTAATAACACACTAGCCTCACTTTCCCCATCTGCATTGTCAGTCCCTAATGAATAAACGGAATTGAATAAAACAGCCCACACAGCAAGGCGACTAAAAAACCCTGAAACACACAGCAACTGCAAACAAAAGAGTCTACACTTCACTGTGGCTTTTATATAATGGCAACTCACACAGTAAACAAAGCATTGGGATAACAAGAACGCCGTCAGATGCTTAAAGGTAAATTTATCTTGGGAACAACAGTTTTCTTTGTTCTTTTTACAGCCCGTTGTGAAACATATTTACTCTACTTATGCTTGTGCCTGATTAGGCTACACGTCAGAAGTTTTTTATGCACAGAAAAAAAACAACGTACGCCACCAAAAAAATGTATACAACTGATACCATCCATCTGTGCAAGATGTTGTTTATTGGTAATTCAGATATATTTTTTTGTCTTTTGTATGTAACTGTATTCTATTTCTGCCTACTGAAGATGTTTTTTTTTTAAGTAAATCACATAGAGCTGTAGATGCAGGGCCGGCGCTAGCTATAGGCAGAGCAGGCGATTGCCTAGGGCCTCGGGCTTTGAGGAGGGGCCTCCAAAACCGTAACATCCCCTATATCCCCTATACGGCAGTCCATGGACAGCAAAACACTAGCCTCATTGTTCATTGGATATTGTTGAATTGTCACTCACCTGCAATTAAACCAGTTAATGTTGCCGTTTCAAAGCGGGTCCCGCCTTCTGAATGTTTGCCGTAACGAACGCATCCTTCAGGTGCCGAAGAAAAATGCTAAAATAGGCACGCAAAGAAGCACAGCTCCTAATGCAGGTGTGTGAGTTGTCATAATTTATTTTGGAGTGACTGCAATGTATTGTAAATATAAACTTGTTCTGTCTATCAGCGTCGTTTGATCATTCACCAATGTATTACGTGTTTAAAAGAGCGCAAGCGACGCTGCGCTGACGCCCCAAACGCGACGCTTTGAATTTGCACGTACAGTAAATTACATCGTCGGGAGCTGACTAGCAAAATAGCTACAAAAGTAAAAACAAATAACTTTGTATTCAAATTCAAAAAGCAAACACACTAGACCATGTTTTAATGTTTCCAAAAAAGTACCTCAGATGTGTGTAACTTCTAAATTGTACTGATGTATATAGGCTATTTAAGGTAGAAATACAATACATAGGCTAAAAACATATTAATATTAATAATATGACAATGTCATATTTAATATAGGTTAAATGGGAGGGAGAAACCCTGTCCATACCCAGCCAGGAAAAAAAATATAAAAGCACTGATGTTCATTTACTGAAGTGGTATTCAGGAACTGTGAATAAATTACAGAAAAAAATACTGTAAAGTAATCATAATTTTATAATGGCTATAATAACATCCTCAACAAACAAAACATAGATTACCTTAGATTGATTAATATGTACATACAGTACTGGTAAAAAGTTTGGACACATTACAGTTTTTAATGTTTTTGAAATAAGTCTATTATGCTCATTAAGCTATACATTTATTTGATAAAAAATACAGAAAAAAAACAATAATATTGTGCAATAGAAAAGTAAAAAAAATAACAATAATAAATAAATTACAGCATTTATTTAAAATAGAAATCTGTTGTAACAATACCATTAAAAAATGTGGAATTCAGTGGGTCAGTATTTTTTTTCAAAGAAATTCACAAAGATGTGTTAAAATTATGCTGAAAATTCAGCTATGACTCACAGAAATAGATATTTTAAAGTATGGTAAAAATAGAACACCATTATTTAAAGTTTCACAATATTATAGTTATTTCTGTATTTCTGATCAAATAAATGCAGACTTGATCATAAGTGACATAAGTGACTTCAAAAACATTAAAAATAGTAATGTGTCCAAACTTGGTTACTAAGTAAAAATATACTAATTTAAAATGAAATGTATAAATAAAAAGGTTAGGAATTACATTTGTTTCAAGTGCTTTTTATTGGGGGTGGGGTCCTCCAACATTAATTTTGCCTAGGGCCCCCTAATGTTTAGAACCGGCCCTGTGTAGATGTAATTTATGGAGTTCAATATGGAGATGAGAATTTATTTCATCATCTCCATATAAAAAGTTACTGATCATGACTGAATTTTCACAATGTACATCACAAAATACTTCATGATTTCGACAATTGAACTTAATTTTCTTGTGATCTCACCATAACACAAATTGTATTCATGAGATTTACTTTTTAATATATCTTTCTTGTGACAGACACAATACGTTTTTTTCCGATTCTTCCGATTCCATATTAAAAGCTGATTTCTTGAGATCTCTACCTAATTTTTGGTGATTTTGTCATTATAAAAGTTGCATTTGCGAAATTTCTACTTTTTATATCTCAACTTGAGAAAATGTTTTCTCATGATTTACACAATAACAGTTTCTTATTTTTTTGTAATTTTGTCATAAAGGTTGTTTTCTCAAGATCTCTACTTAATTTTGTTGTGATTTCACCATAGCAACACAAGATTATTGTGACATAACAAATGCTGTTTTTTAAGATCTCTAACTTTTGTTGTGGTGAGATTACAAGCAAATTGTGTTCACCAGATTTTGACTTTCTTTTGATATCAACTTCAACATTTTCTTGTGATTTCAACTTAATGTTCTCATTATCTAGACATAACAAAAGCTGTTATCCTAATATCTACTTTATTTTTGTTTTGATCTTGACACAACAAATGTTTGTGATCTCAAATGAACTTTCTCATGATGTAGACAAAACAAATGTTGTTTTGCACAAGAGAAAACAACAAACAGCTTTTAAGTTGGGTTCTCAAGACAAGTTTATGTTGAGATCTTGAGAAAACTTTTTTTTTTAATTTCAGTTAAGATCAATTGAATTGACATCATGAAAAATACAGAAACAAATACTAATACAGATATGTAACGTCATTATTTTAGCAGGTGTTAATATTATTAGTATTACAGAATGACTTGTCTTCATATGTATTAAATTGCTTAGCAATTAAATTTTGTACTGTAGCTGCACAGGAATTTGACAGTTGTCAGCTAACAGCTGCAAATGTTAGAATTCATCAAATAAATTCAACATTTATTCATCTAGCGAGATTGCTAGTGTTCACTCGAGTGCTGAAAATGCAGGCATATTACAGTATGATGGGAGCAGCTGAGGGTTAAGTGCTTTGCCCAGGGGCAAAACTGCAATGGTCACAGGAAGGGCAGTTTTATGTGCCAAGTTGATGTCCTTTGGTAGCTTGACTAGGATTTAGACGAGCCTCCAAGTGCAGAGCCTTTACGGCCACATCAATCTGGTTAAATATAGACTTAGTCGTTGAGCACAGGCCGTTGAACCAACCTGTTCATTTGCACCGGTTTATCTGGAGTTTATCTGAATCCTCTTCCAATGCTGACAGTAGATCCTGAAGTGTTGATGAAGGGGCAAAATAAACCAGCTCTGTTTCACAGTTACACCTCACATCCACCTCCCTTCGGTTTCTCTAGTTAGAGGTGCAGGTGTTTGTGAAGTTATGCAATATTACCTTTAGCTGTAAATGTGAAAACATACCATGAGCTTTTCATTTCAATTTCCATACCATTCCCAGTTTAAGGGGTTATTGGCCTGAAAAGGATGAATGCCCCTCTCATAGAGATTTCTCTGGACTTAGGCTAGTAAGAAACCACCTACCAACCACTCAGAATACCTTAGTAACCACATAGCAATATGCTAAAAACACTTCGGATAGGCTAGCATCATGTTGTTAGTTGAACATTTTCTTCGTTCTTTGTTCAGAGGTTCCTTTCTATTCTAACAAAACATGTTATTACTCAACATGCTGGGCTAGTAAGAAACCACCTATAGAACAATGCTAAAACTCAAAACATGCTAGCATCTTGTCAGTGAGTTACGTGAGTAACTAAACTACCGACAACAGAGCCATTGTGTTTTGTTGATTATATTTGGCTACTTTGCAGAACTTGATGGTTTGCCATGTCCACTTATTATAAGCAATGCTAATTAAGTGTCTTTGGGCTTGTTGTTTGAGCTCGGCTCATAAAGCATTTCAGTTTATGGAATTAATAATGTGGGCAGGTGCAGGTTGCTTTATTTTGGTATGTGGCTTATTTCCAAGATAACACATTTGGATTTGAGTTTATGGACTTCTTATTTTTTCTAGGAAGATCTGGCAACATTAAGTCAAAACGTACACTGATTTCTTGCACCGTACATACAGAAGAAAAGACACAACTCTGATAAGCGTTTAAGTACGTCATTAACAACAAGTGGTTCAGTTCTGTTCTGCACACAATGCGTAGAATTTCTGCAAATGCAGTTGACACGACCTACATTTTTCAAGAGTCAATTCGGTTGTAGAATGCATTTGTTACTTCCAGAAATTACTGAACTGTTTGTGTACAGAACAGGATTAAGCACTAAAAGTTGAAATAACATCCGAATTTAGCTGCAGTGTGTATGTGGCAATTGTGCTCGTGAATTTTGTGCATTTTCTTTGTTGCTTTAGAAAGTCAACTTCCCTTCTGCTTCCAACCTCTGTCCTTTCTCTTCTAGCAAACCATGTTTTTACTCAACTGTCATCTATTTATAAACACTGCCTGGTAGGTGCGGACCCCCTGGTCACCTGCTCTGATCGCACAAACAAAAAAAATACACACAAGTGCACACTCGTTCCGCTGCAGTGATGGCCTAGCTGTCTGAGCCCTGGGGACGATGGCCACTCTAATGATGGAGACTGAGGGGAAGACCTGCTGTGAGTGAATAATAGACCTGTCCAGACATATGCCATGTTCTCAGGACTGGTGATTCCTGCTGGGCAGGGGGCGGGGCTTATGATGCAGCTTTTTGATTGGTCTGATTAGACAGTTGAGGAAGATGCTAAAGTCAGGTGAAGAGGATGCCAAAGGTTTTCCATTAAGTATGTGATTTAAAATCAAAATTTGATGTCCAACAACAAATATTGGTTTCATAAATGATTGGGCACATCTTCTGTGTTGCTCTCCATTTGACTGATATTCATGTTCATGTACCTTCTAATTACTTCGCATATTTTGTTTAGTTTGATTTTATTTTATAGAGAACATTACAGGTTTCTATTGGCCATTTTTAAAAGACAAGCTATTCAGTGTTTTGTTTTGCATTTTGTGTGTGTGTGTGTGTGTGTGTGTTTTGTTTTGCTTTGCTTTGTTTCATGTTGCATTGTTTTGCTTTTTGTTTTCTTTCACTTTGTTTTACTTTGTTTCATGTTTTTTTTTTATTTGCTTTTTTTTTGCTTTGTTTCATGTTGCTGTTTTGTGTTTTGCTTTGTTTCATTTTTCTTTTCTTTTCTTTTCTTTTCTTTTCTTTTCTTTTTGGAAAGCATTGCAGGTTTCTATTGGCCATTTAAAAAAGGACATGTCTTTTAAAGGTCCCATATTGTACACCTTTCTGGAGTTTTATTTTAGGTTTTGATGTCCTTAAGAATATATATTTGCGGTATAAGTACCAAAAACCATCTCAATATATTTTTACAGCTCCTCTTTCAGGAGCTCTTGTAAAAAACAGGTCGATTTGTCCTGTCTAATTAATATTCATGAGTCTCTCTTCTGATTGGCCTGTTGTTTTCTGAGTGATGCACGGCTAGGCCAACCACAGGTAACTAGGGTCATGTAGAGCCGACGTCACAATTACGTCACCGCGCTAAAATGGAAGTAAAACACAGGGAGAACTGCCCATTCAAACCAGCGCAGATTCGGCTACATCAGGAGCTAATATCATTTTGTTGTGATGTGTGCCAGAATCGATGTAATTAGAGTCTCAAATTAGAAATTTCAAATTAGAAATTTGATCGCATACCTGCTGCCACTGCCAGACAAAAAAAACGACGACAGCTGTGGTTAAACGAGATAAAACGAGCGGACTGAACAGAAACGATCGTCAAAAATGCTTGTGTTCGTAGCGCACTCTTCTTATCAGAAAAGGTTCAATAAAGTATTGTCTTTTGTTGTTATGGGCGCGTCTGAAGCTTTCTTGCATCTCACGACTGTCGTGTATGAAATAATGTCTGTGTGCATGTGTGTAAAACAAACTGACGATTTATATATAATCATTTGTAATTGTAAATACATTGTTGTGAATAATTGTGGCTGGAATAATAATGTAGCTGTAAAAATTGTTGCCTGCTGAAACTGAAATGTATTTACATCTCCATCATGACTAGATAGACATGGTGAGTTTGTCTTTACTTTACATGTTAGACGTGATCCGCCTCATAGTAACAATCCTGTCAGATCGTCCATCCTTTGAGTGAGTGTAACGTTACAGGTCGGCCGATCTGGTTTTGTCCGTTAAAGTTAACTTTTTCGACATGTTTCCGTTTTGTTGTTGCTCAGCATGACATGGACGCGATGTTGTCTGGGGGTTTGGCAAAAGGACGGTGGGCGGTGCTCGGGATGGTGACTGAAGGCGGTGACTGAGTAGTTCGGACGTCACATTTTTACTGAAGTCACAAGGACTCGTGAAAAATCACAGCAACTTTATGCAGGCTGTGTGCACTTTACTGTGGATTGACTGTTTTGAAACTTATATGGTAGTTACATAGCCCCTGGATCTCTGTTATCATGAAAAAAGCCAGGAAATTTCAGTTTTGACAATATAGGACCTTTAATGTTTTGTTTTGCATTTTGTTCTTTTTTTTTTTGGATTCGTTTTATTTTTTGTTTTTTGCTGTTTTTTTGTTTTGCGTATTGTTTTGCTTTGCTTTTTCTCCCTTTTTTCTTTTCTTTTAGAAAACATTGCAAGTCTCTATTGACAATAAAAAAGGACAAACTCTTCAATATGTACCAGCCCACATTTGGATTTCAGTATAAAATATGAATAGCGTTTGTAAGCCATTTCATTGGATCTTTTGAATGTGTCAAGCTTAGAGGTGGTCTGAAAAAAACTTGTGGCATTTAAATCCGTATAGATTTTCAAGGTCCCAGGCTTAAAATTTTAATGTGGTACGGGACTCCCGAGAGTGATTGATTGTTCACAGCAGCTAAAGTTCAAGCTCTTTGTGTTGGGGTAGAGAAATAGATCTACAGGCATTTACCTTAACGCCCCTGTCAGACTCAGCACCCTTCCTGGACCGCTGCCGTTAGCACTACATCACCCAGCGAGTGTCGGAGGAAGTAGGGCTCCTCACTGAGAGAAAATCACCTTGAGGGAGAGATCTGGAGTTCACTGGAGATAAATCCTGTTGTGTGGGAGCCTGACTCGCAGCGAGAGTCCACCCGTAATGGCCTCCTTCTCACTCGGAGGAGATTAGTGTGAATCCGGGTGGCAGCGAGTGTCCTACAGTAGCTGCCCAAATTCAACACCACAGTGTAAACAATGATTTTGACCTATTTTTGAAGTTACGTTGGAAGTTTTGGGTTCCTAGCATAAGCTTTGATTTCTCCAAAGATTCATTCTTATCCGATAATCAACTCTCCCACCTGCTGTTTTGAATCGGAGAGGTCTAGTTTCCTCCTCCTGGATCAATGCTTGTAACTTTTCACTCATTTCAATGCTGCAACATTTAAAGTCAGCTCCCTTTGTACATATATGGAGTTTCACAATCTTTTTCTTTGATTTATTTCTGCAAAGTTTCTGTTTTTTATACCTAATGGGCAAATACTGACATTTACATTTTTATAGGGTTATCAAAAGGTCTTTTAGAAATAAAATCAGGAAAGTCAAACTGTGGGGTGAGATAACTGTCAAAAAAATTGGACGCAATATAAAAAAGTCAATTGTCTTTTATTAGCAGTTTTCTTTGCTTCCTTTTTGCAGATTAAAATTTACGATTGCAGTAACCGCTTTTTCTTTTACACTGCCAAAGGCTTTATTTACACATTTTGTTGGCGCTTAATCATGTCAGTTTAATTTCTGAGGTTTTATGTCATTTATATGTGTCGGTTTGGCGTGCTGTTACAAAATTTGACTATTAGTTAGGCTAGCTTCCTCCTCGGTCATATATTACGCCATATTTTTGGCACAAATCTAATGCACATGAAGTCCGTTATTCATTTTAAGTTCATGTTGTTTTTCAGTGAGGAAAACTTTCTTGGATTGCTTTTAGTGTAATTATTGTTTTGTCAAATGTCGTACTGATGACAACTAGTCAAGTCAAGGGTTAGTCATAAAGGGTTAGTTCACCCCCAAAATTAATGATTTGTCATTATTTACTCACCCTCTTGTTGTTCAAATCCGATGTTTTGTTTTCTTATGTGGAACACAAAATATGTTACTTCTGCTCTTGTTTCTCCCAGTTCTTGTTATGTGAAAGAATAAAACTACAGATTTTAGTGGCTCAGATTCTCCATCTGCATACATAAATAAAGAATCCTTTATAGCCAAGATTATGAAATATTTCAAGAACTGTTTGTTGCTTCCCATCGATAGTCCCATATATAAATAGTTAAACATCTTTCAGCTCAAGTGGATACACATTCCCTGTAATAGATAAAAAGCCATTATATTTCACTTTCAGTTAAACTCATATTGTAAAATGCCTTGCATTACCCTTAAACGCTGTGATACATTTTTAAAGAAGTACTTAATTTAAAACTGTCAGACTCAAGCCATTCTGAACGCATGCCTCGGGTGGGTCGATGAATTTCTCAGTGCAATGCTTATTATTAATGTGGGCTCCGTAGCAAATGCATGCTAAAAATCTCTCTCGCTCACGATTAGATGGCTAAACTGTCTTCAATCTTTTTCTTTCTCACTCTTTCCAGTATGGTCACACACTTAAAACTGTCACAAATGACGAAGAAAAGCAAGGTGACCTGTTAGCCACACCCCTAGATGAATAAAAACATCAAATATGGGCTATAGGCTATTGTAATTGAAACAGACTGCCACCCAAGCTTTTATAAATCACTGCTATTTTTCAAACTATTCTGGGATCAATATATAAAGACGGGGTCATCTTCATTTGGCGAGCAATCCAGGAGAACGTGGTCATCAAAACGTCCCTCATTATGAGGCTGTACAGGTGATAAATATCACACAATGGGCCTTAAATTTGTACTCCACCATTGTGTATTGACAGCGATTTGGAGCGGGAGCTCGCCGGGAAGAATTGCATCCACGGAAACAGGCCTTAAGTGCCACTTAAAAAGCGCTGAATCATGGTCTCGTAATGAGGCTGCATCTGTTCAACTTTTAAAAAATGATTTCATACTGGCAAAATGGCATTGTGCTTTTATGGAGGGTTTTGTCGAGTGTAAATGCATGTTCACTGGGAGGGCGAACTCTGTGCGTGATATTAAGACTGTGAATCAAAGTTTAAATCTGTTTTTGTCTTCTCAGAGTTGGTGCGTAGCTGCAAGGAGCAGAGGTGTCAGTTTGACTGTGTGATTATGAGAAACGGGACATCCTGTTTCTGTGGGGAAGGTTTCGAACTGGATGAGGATGGGAGGCAGTGTCGAGGTGAGGGGCGTTACCATTTGAACACTGTTTGAAGAATTTGGCTCTTTAGAAATGTCACTGAATTGAATTGTAGCACTTTAGAAACAGTTTTGAATTATTACAGGTAATAAAGGGGGGGAAAAAATCCAATAAAATGCTTTCCAGAATGAAAAATTCCTATGAGCTCTGACTGGACAAAGCAAATATTGGTGTAAGATCATATCCCTATACTCGGTGCCTGTCTGCCTGATGAAAAACATTTTAGATAATCGAAAGAGCTTTTCTTAACTAGTGCGAGCTATGCTAAGCCAGCAGGCTTTTCTTATAGCTACCTGACAATGTTTACATTTGACCACATTTGACCATATTTAGCTTTGGTAATGTGATGTGTACATTGAAAAGTGTAAATAACATTTTTATGATTAAGAAAATGTTTAAATTGATTTTCTATAATTCCTATTTGGACACTGAATACAGTACAGAAACATGTTTCTGATATCTTGCTTTAGTTAATCAAGAGTTTTTCTTAACAAGTTAGAGCTATGCTAAGCTAGAAGGCTACAAGTAGGCTACAGTAAGTTGTTAGCTACCTGAATATGTTTAAGTATTACCATAATTCGAAAGATAGTAAATCACATTTTTTCTTAGGGAAAATGTGTAATCTGGTTTTGTATCAGTTCCAATCAGGCATTGAATAGAGTACCTATAAAACGTTCTCAACTAATATCTGATGAAAAATGTTGTGTGTTTGCGTTTTAAGCTAGTAAGGTACCTCAAAATGATTAAATATCACCATTTTTAGCTTGGGTAATTTGAAAGATATTCACATTATTTCTGTTTTTTTTTTTTTTTTTTGCAGTTCTAATCAGGCACAGAAAAGAGTACTCATAAAAGTTGCCTCATCTGATATTATTTTGAGGTCTCTAGAAAAGCTAGCTGTCCAATGCATGAACTCGAACCTCAGAGAAATCGTTGTTGATTTCATGATAAATTATGGTTATTAGGGCTGTCAAAAAAATATATAATTTCGAATATTCGTCGAATTTAAAATAAAAATCCACATTCGAATGCAAAACGCTGCATTCAAATTTTAGATGTCCGTCAGGCAGCTTATATGTGGCACACAAAATGCAATGATGATGTAGGTGTCATTGCATTTTAATGCTTTTTTAGCCTATCCAGTTGAACCTGGTGACATTAAGAGTTGGGTTTGCATATTTAGATCATGTTTGAGCACATTTATCGCTTAATTAATAGCCCCGCTGTTGCCCACAGATCATGATGAATGCAGGGATTATGGGACATGCAGTCAAATCTGTATGAACACGCAGGGATCGTACAGATGCGCTTGCACAGATGGCTTCAGCCTGCAGGCCAACAGACGATCCTGCAAAGCCAAAACAGGTGAGTCCATTTATCATCCGTGTTAGTTCCAGTTCCAGTCCCCCAAAAAAAAAGCGCATTAAGCAACATATATTTTACTTTGATCTTCAACGGTGCTTTAAAAGCACAAGTCTAAAAATAATTTAACCCATGCATAAATCAAATATTATCTCAAGTTACTGTACTAAATGCTGGAGAGATGGATGACTGCTCTAAATCCGTAAGAGAGTAATAAACTCTAATGAATAAACTGACTTTTAGCTCATTGCTAGTGCTAAGGGGTGCTGATTGGATTTTAGGGTTGTTAGATTGTTGCTAAGGGTTTTTTGGGGGGCTATTTGCTAAGATGTTCATTAAGGGATTTTGACTGTTTTAGTGCATTGTACAGTGTTCATCAGCTAGCTTGTTTACTGTATTGTTTAGAATGGGTTTTAACGCATTGTTGTGTTGTTTTTAGGGTGTTCTGTGAAGTTGCTAGTAAGTTCTGTGGGGGTTTTGGCACATTGCTACAGTATGGTTGCAGGGGATTCTGGGTAATTGTTAGCCTGTTGCCAAGGGGTTCTGAAGAATTGTTAGCCATTGTTATGTGATTCTGGGAAGTTGCTAAAGGTTCTGCTGAGCTTTAGCACATTTCTAGATAACTTGTAGGTCATTTTTGGGTATTTTTAGCGCATTGCTACAATATGTTGTTGTTGAGGTTCTGGGTAATTGCTAGCTTGTAGCCAAGGGGTTCTGAAAGATTTTTAGCTCATTGTTATGTGATTTGCTAGTATTCTAGGTAGTTGCTAGGTTCTGCTGGGTTTTTAGCACATTTCTATATGACATAGGTAATTTTGGGTAGCTTTAGCACATTGCTACAGTATGTGGTCATAGGGGTTCTGTGTAGTTGCTAGCTTGTTGCTAAGTGATGGTTTTTAGAACATTACTATGTGGTTTCGAGAGTGTTCTAAGTAGTTGTTAGCTGTTTGCTAAAAAGTTCAGAGGGTTTTTTCGCACATAGCTAATGTGTTAACACATTGTTATGTTGATTCTAGGATGTTCTCTGTAGTTAACTGGTTGCTAAGGGTTTCTGAGTTGTTGTTTTTTTAGTACATGACTTTAGTACACGTTTGCTGGGGGTTCTGGGTAGTTGCTAGCCTGTTGCTGAGGCGTTAAAAGGGATTTTAGTGCATTGCTGTGATTGATGGGATTCTGGGTTGTTGCTAGCATGTTGCTAAGCGGTTCTAGTGGTTTTTAGTGCTTTGCTACAGTACATAGTTGCAGGAGGTTCTGGCTAATTGCTTGCCTGTTGCTAAGGGGTTCTGAAAGATTTTTAGCCCATTGTTATGTGATTTGGTAAGATTCTAGGTAGTTATTAGTTGGTTGCTTTAAAGTTTCTGTGGGGTTTTTATTTCTATTTGACTTTTAGGTCATTTTGTTTTAGTTTTAATGCATTGCTACAGTATGGTTGCTGGGGTTCTTTGTAGTTGCTAGCCTGTTGCTGACAGGCAACTGAAATGTTCCTGAGTGGTTTTTAGCACATTACTATGTGGTTTTGAGAGTTTTTTGAGTAGTTATTACCTGGCTGCTAAAAAGTTCTGAAGGTTTTTTTTAGCATATTGCTCCAGTATGTTTTTATTGGGGGTTCTGGGTAGTTGTTAGACGGTTGCTAAGGGTTCTGAGAGTTTCAGCACATTCTATATGACTTTATGAGTTTTATGAGTTGCTAAGAATTTCTGAGGGGTTTTAGTGCATTTCTACAGTATGTGGTTGCTGGAGGTCCTGGGTAATTGCTAGCCTGCTATAAGGGGGTCTGAGAGGGGTTTAACACGTTGTTATGTGGTTTCGAAGATGTTCTCGACAATACATAATAATAGCATTTACTATAGAGAATTGTCTCTTAGCAAGAACCACTAGAAATGAAGTGTTCAATACTGAAAACAAGGAAAGGTCAACAAACTCCACACTTGACATTTCAATCAGCATTTAACTTATAGTCATCTTTAACATCCTAAGAACAAGTCTGGACTAGATGGGTAAACACAATGCCCTCTGGGATGTTTGATTGAACAGGAAAGCTTCAGTGGAGTAACGCGGTCGCGATCATCCGAGTGCATTAGTATAGATGACACTGCCATTCGCCTGATGCGAGTGTCAGTTACACTTATTGTCATCAATATGCAAATGGACGCCAGCGAGCTGTGCTACGACAGAGCCGCAGGAGAGATAAACTGGGGAGGCCTTAATGGAAAGTCAATCAGAGCCCATCCAGCCTGACCTGCGACTGTCTATCAAATTTAGAGATGATTACATGCTCAGAGTTAATTGCACTTCATGGTGTCTGTTCATTAGTGTGAAAAAAAACACAAGCCGATCACAAAGTTTGTGTGCATAATGTGTCACAGCAATATGTGTACATAATATGTGTCAAAGCAGATTTTTTTCCTTAAGTGTGAGCTTCTTAATGAACCTGTTTTAATTTCTATATAAGTAATCAAAAATATAAGTACATCTTTATATACTTTTTGTTCATGTAACATAAATTCATATTTTATATGGGTGTTTCTTCAAATACAAGCATTTTTATGCTCCAAGTGCAGGTTTTTGTGATAACTAGCTTTTTACTAATCATTTCTTTATGCTATAGCGTATATGTTTGCCCTATTAGTTTATTTATTTTTTACAAATATGTGGTGGAAATTACATTTGTTGGTTCAGAGATGACAAACAATTAATTTTGTACTTTATTTTACTTCAATAATTATTATTGAAATGTCCACAGTACCGAAAGTTCCCAACATGAGCATTGTTTAATATAAATAATTTATTATAAATAGCTCTGTGCATTTTGTGCTCCCTCTTTCAGATCCTGGTGATAAACCTCCGGTTCTGTTGACAGCAAATATGAATTCTATATCAGTTGTTTACCTCAATGGATCTTCTATGCCAAATCTCAAGTCCATGGAGACAAATGGGACTCAAATATTGGACTTTATTTACAGAGAAGAGTCACTCTGTTGGCTCTCAGTGGCACAGGATACAGGCCAGCTGTGGTGTGCCCGCATGACCAAACTCAAAGGCTTTTCAGAAAAACACCAGATACGGATAGGTCAGAACCTACAAAGTAAGTACGAACGTCAAGTCTCGAAGCGCAAATTAAGGAACGTTTCGTAACTTTGATGATTAATTCAGAGCAAGTGCAAACTAATGTCCTTTGAAGTTTTTATGAACTTGAGTGTTGTGCTTAATGTCCATATAAATTTTCTCATTAGTCTCTTTTTTTCACTTCTTTTACCTCTTGAAGTGTTTAATGATCTGCTAATGAAGTGTTTAATGTCACAAGGTTAAATGAGTCAAGTGTGCATGTCAGGTCGTTGAATGTCAGTTGTTGCTTCTTTGAAGCATGCATGAATTATTAATTGTTTCTAACTACCAAATCCCAGTTTACAAACTCGTATGTCCCATGTCTAAAAATGAATGGTTTCTTCCATGTAGATGTGGAGCATCTGGCCATCGACTGGTTGACAGGAAACTTCTACTTCGTAGACAGAGTGAACGACCGGATATTCGTGTGCAGCGAACAGGGAGATGCATGTGTCACCATCATCGACCTGGACATCCAGAACCCTAAAGGCCTAGCGCTGGATCCCATCATGGGGTACGCTTGCTAACACAACCATTAGGTCCTTTCATTTGTATGAGATGGTAGCAATGAGCCTTTGTTGTTAAAACTGGGGTAGCTATATTTGGGAAATCTATTTAAACAATGTGACTACTACTATGAATAATAAGCCACTATACCATATGTATAGCTGTGATCGCACATCAGTTCATATATAAATGATATGTGTAGCTGGCGCTGAAAGCCTAGTGGGCAGTGCACCAATATATAACACTGTTGCGTTGCCGGAGTCCCAAGTTCAAATCCCAGACCTTTTCCGAACCCACCTCCCTCTCTCTCTCCCAACTTGTTTCCTGTCTACTCTACACTATCTTATCCTAATAGGCCTAAATGCAAAATGGAAAAAAAAAGAATGATATGTGTAAGATTATGTGTATGACTTGTGAGTCTGAACTATCCGTTTTATAATATTATCTTTAATAATATTAACTCTACAAACTTACTTCCAACAGTTTGTGAAAAAATAATAAAACATAGTTATTACTTTAATTTAATACATATATAATAATAATAATAATAATATATTTACATTGAATATTTTTTTCAATGTTTTTTTTATTATTATTACTATTATTATTTTTCTAAAGTATTTATTTTTCTAAATTTGTTTACATAATTTAGAAATAGAAATTAAATAAAGTAAATCACAAGCATTAATATTAATCATCATCATCATAATCATAGTCATCATCATCAATTGTTTACGAAATAGTTATAAATAGTTTGATGATGATGAAGACATAAAAGTAATAAATAGTTTGATCATGATTATTATTAGTATTATATTGGGATAAAGTACCTTTTGATTTGAAGTAATTTAATCTAAATTTAATGTATTACATAATTTATTAAATACAATTTCAAGTAAATAAGTATATTATTATTATTATTACTAAAACCATTAAACAAACAAACAAACAAACACATACATACTTACATACCTTGATTAAAAAAAAATCATCAGTGAAAGATTTTTTGTCGTACTTTAATTACATGGTCACTGAAGTCTAAAGAACTGATAAAAGGTCAATAAAATGACCTTTTAGAATCCTCTCCAAACAAATAGTTCATAATTCGTTGACCTATGCAAAGATATTCAGATATTTGTACTATCTTAAAATGATCACGCGTCCTACAGGAGGCTCTTGGTTGAATTTTTCATAGGAGTGAATAAATCATCCTTATCTGATGTCGAGTCATCTACGCGTCTGTGACGTGAGAAACTCTTTGGTCTCTTGGTAAACATTCATTTGTATGCAGTGCTGAGTTGTGCATGCTGTTGGGGCCAGTTTGTCGCTTTCAGACGACGAGGACTGTTTCTGTGCCAGAATCCTCGTGCGGAGTAATGCGGATGACCTCCCCCTCTCTTATTCCGCTGTCAGTATGTGTTAGTATAAAGAGAAATATCATACTGCGGCCCATTCATTCAGCTCTTGCCCACAGTGCCTCGGTTTAATTGCGCTGTTGTTACTGCAAGCATTCAACTCTGGCACAATATTTCGCAGAATAGAAAAATTATGGGTATGAGTGGATCGATTAAATCTTAAATGGCCTTGACTTTTGATTTAATTTACATCAGATAGTAGATTCCAGTTTAAAACTGCTCTGTTCTTGCCCCCCCACCAGAAAACTATTTTTCACGGACTATGGGACGGTAGCCAAGGTGGAACGGTGCAATATGGACGGCACCAACCGAACCAAGATAGTGGAGTATAAAACCGAACAGCCGACCGCTGTGACATTGGACTTGGTCAAGAAGCTCGTCTACTGGGCGGACGCTTATCTGGATTTTATCGAAGTTGTGGATTACAATGGCAAGAACAGACATACGATCATCCAAGGAAACTCGGTAAGATGTGCTCAATCTTGGTTTCTTCTTCCTGAACCCATGATCTTCATGCGAAAAAGACCAAAGCTGCTTACAAAATTGCATACCTGTGTAGTAGGTTCTACATTTGGCTTGAAAAAGTAAGTAGTATGAAGTATGTAAAAGTAGGTAGTCTGAAAATGGGTAGTATGAATAAAATTTGAACATACTACATCCGCCATGTTGTCACCGTTAAGTTACCTATCTGTTGCGTCACTTCACTTCCATTTACTCCTCTCCCATGGCTTCATGGGATAGTAGAGTGTCCATCGAATGCGCAATCCAGAATCTCTGCAGAAGTAGTAGGTCATCTGGGTAATTTTCATCTACATTTTTTAAAATATTAGTTTTCAAATTTCTGACATACTACACTTGGCGTACTTTTTTTCAAATCATTTTGAACATACTACTGTTTTGCTGCACTGTTTTTTCGATAACTATGAACATTGGCATACTGTTAATATTGGCGTGCATACTATTTTGCCTTGCTTTTTTTGAATACTATGAATTCGGACATACAGTGCTACATTTTTGGCGTACTGTTTTTTGAATACTATGAATTTAGACATGCTGCTCTTTTGGGGTACTAGGTGAATTCGTACATACTATACTTGGTGTACTGTTTTTCAGATACTGTGAATTCGGACACTACTTTTTTGGCACACTGTTTTTTGAAAACTATGAACATTGGCATACTGTTAATACTGGCATGCATACAAGGCATTGCCTTGCTTTTTTTGAATAACATGAATTCGGACATGCTGCTCTTTTGGCATACTAGGCGAAATCAGACATACTATACAGTGTCCTCCACTAATATTGGCACCCTTGGTAAATATGACCAAAGGCGGCTGTGAAAATAAATCTGGATTGTTTATCCTTTTGATCTTTCATTCAAAAAATTCACAAAATTCTAACCTATCATTGAAGTAAAGCAATTGAAAGTGGGGGGAAAATCTCATTGTGAAATAAATGCTTTCTCTAGTTCATGTTGGCCACAATTATTGGCACCCAATTATTGCGACGTCCTTTTCCCAGGGTAACAGCTCTGAGTTTTCTCCTATAATGCCTGATGAGGTTAGAGAACACCTGACAAGAGATCAGAGACCATTCCTTCATCCAGAATCTCTCCAGATCCTTCAGATTCACAGCTCCATGTTGGTGCTTCTTCTCTTCAGTTCACCTCACACATTTTCTACAGGGTTCAGGTCAGAGGACTGGGACGGCCATGGCAAAAGTTTCTTTTTTTGCTCAGTGACACGTTTTTGTGTTGATTTTGATGTTTGTTTTGGATTATTGTCCTGATTGAAGATCCAACCACTGCCCATGATAAGATTTCTTACAGAGGCAGTCGGGTTTAGAATTTTTTTTTTGGTATTTGGTATTTTTCTTTTGGTATTTGATGGAATCCATGATGCCATGCATCTGAACAAGATATCCAGGACCTCCGGCAGAAAAACAGGCCCACAACATTAAAGATCCAGCAGTATATTTAACCGTGGGCATGGGGTACTTTTTATCCCTGTTTGTACTAAACCCATCTGGTGGGTCTGCTGCCAAAAAGCTATTTTTTCAGTTTCATCTGACCTTAGAAGCCAGTACCATTTGAAGTTCCAGTCGTGTCTGACAACTGAATATGCTGGAGTTTGTTTTTGGATGAGCTAGGAGAATTTTTCTTGAAACCCTCCCTAAAAACATGTGGTGATGTAGGGGCTTGTTTGATTTTTTTTTTTAGGCTTTCTGACCCCGAGACTCAACTAATCTCTGCAATTCTCCAGCTGTGATCCTTGGAGAGTCTTTGGCCACTGAAACTCTCCTCCTCACGGTGCATTGGGACGATATAGACACACATCATCTTCCAGGCAGATTTGTAACATTTTTAGTTGATTGGAACATCTCAATTATTCCCCTGATGGTGGAAATGGGGATTTTCAATGCTTTAGCTCTTTTCTTACAGCCGCTTTCTATTTTGTGAAGCTCAACAAACTTGTTCTGCACATCAGAACTATATTCTTTGGTTTTACTCCTTGTGATGGATGATTAAGGGAATTTGGCCTTTGTGTTCCTTATATTTATAATCCTGTGGAACAGGAAGTCATAGCTGGACAATTTCATGCGCCTAGTCACCCTGGTGTGCTAAAGAATGTAAATATGAATGGGAATATACTTCAGAGATATTTTACACATAAGAATTTCTAGGGGTGCCAATAATTGTGGCCAACATGTATTGGAGAAAAACATTTATTTCACCATAAGATTTTCTCCCCATTTTCAATTGTTTTACTTCAATGAAAGGTAAAAAAATTGTGAATTGTTTGAATGAAAGATTAAAAAGATCAACGATGAAGATTTATTTTCACAGCCACCTTTGCTCATATTTATCAAGGGTGCCAATATTAGTGGAGGGCACTGTATATGGCGTACTGTTTTTCAAATACTATGAATTCGGACATACTTATTTTTTGGTGCACTGATTTTGAAAGCTACAAATATTCATGTACTGTTAATATTGGCGTACATACTGCTTGTCATACTATTTTTCGAATACTATGAATTTGAACATACTACTCTTGCGGTGCACTGCTTTTTACACACTTTGAATTCGGACATACTACACTTTGTGTGCTGAGTTTCGCATACTATATAGTATGGCATATTCTGACACAGCACAAGATGTGTTGCCATTTGCATGTGAATCCCCAACTAACTGTTGAACGTCTTGCAGAAAGTCTAGACTGGCAAAGATGGGTGACCGCTGTTCAACTAAGCTATCTAGGAGAAGTTCTTGCTTAAATTTTACTCAGCTGCCTTAATAGTCAGCAGTAAAGCTGTGATAAATGATGCTCCTTTGAATAACTCTTAAAGCAGTTTATTTTGAAGGCTATAAAGTTGGGCCACTCTCCCTCACCCCTCCAACAGGCCCAAAAGAATGGTGATACAAAATTCATAGCTTCATAAATTCAGTATAAATTTCATGCATAGTTCATAGTACGGGCCAAGGACACTGTCAAACCTGTGCATTTTTCTCAAAAACAATAGATAATCCATCCGCGGTTGTTTATCAGCCTTATGAGACATCTTGTGTTAACTAATACCCTGATGCGATATTTAAGAAAAGAGTTTTACAAATTCATTCTATCCCTTTTGGAAAGTGCCTGTGTGCAGGTGTTCATGGTTTATATGATTTGTATAATTTACAGACATTTTTCATGCTAAGTATCGACATCCAGTCAATGTACTGCTTGGGTTTTTTAAGTGTTAAGGGTATCCACCAGACATGTTCACAAGTCTCTGAGGTCCAAGTCCAAGTCAAGTCTCAAGTCTCTGAGGTCAAGTCTAAGTCAAGTCTCAAGTCTTTGAGGTGGAGTCCAAGTCACGTCTCAAGTCTTTGTTCTATTTATTAGCAACAGTTCTTTCAGCTAGTTATTGAGGCTAAATCAGTTTTGAAATACTGATTTCACGATATGATTCTCAACAAAAAAAACTTTAACAAAATTTAAGACAAAGAAATGAAAAGGTGTCCATTTATTAATTGTCAGATAAAATGCTGCACATTTCTTTGTAAAATTGAAATATGTCAAACAACAAAACTAAATTTTAAAACAAACCCCAATTAATCAAATTAATTACACAAATGAAATAAATCTCATATAAATAAACTAAGGCTTTGTCTGTGCTCTTTTTCAATTTTAAATGAGAGGCAACCACTGTATTTTAAACACAACACAATCCAAACAAAGAGGCTGCATGCATCCAGCATGAGCAGTTTTTCATCTAAATTGGATTGTATAATTTCGAAAATAAAATGGTTTGACTTTAGTTTTGTGAAACTATTCTACATAAAACATCTGTACGAAACAAACCAGCAGACAGAGAAGACAGGCTGAATTAATGCAGATTCACTCTCTGCCAGCAGGTGGAGCTTGAACATCAATTAAACATCGTTTCCTTGGTTGCCACTGTAAACAAAGCAGAGCTGCGGTTATGAACACAAGATGAAAAGAAAATGGCAAGATGAAAAGAAAATACCATTTAAACTTTTTTTAAGACAGCCAGTTTCCCTCAGAGATACATTCATATAAACTCCTATACCAAATGACTTGCGTTTTTTACGAGTCCAAGTCAAGTCTCGAGTCAGCTGTTCACGAGTCCAAGTCAAATCCCAAGTCTTTATTTATGCGACTTAAGTGCGACTCGAGTCCAAGTCGCAGACTCGAGTTTCCATCTCTGGTATCCACATTGCTTTTAATGACAAAAGTTCCTATGTTGGCTTGAATTTAATTGCAGTAGTGGTGACCATGAATTCAACAATCTTTGTTAGTGGAACAACTTTCCTATCAACCGTATCCGTAACCCCCAATTTAGTCTCTCACAATCAAACCTTTGATTGATCAGCGTTAATTTAGGTTCCCATCGCATCTTATTCTAAAGCTAAAATAACATTTCAAGTTTATGATACTATGCAAATCAACAAGGCAAACCAAGTTTTTGTAACATTTTGAAAAAAATGTGTGTACTTTGGTATAAAATAAGGGTAGAGTATACCATTCCAAAGTTTGTCAGTAATTTTTTTTTAATTTTTATTAATTAATACATTTATTCAACAAGGATGCATCAGTAGTGACAGTAAAGACTATTATAATGTGGCGTTAGGACTTGTTTTCCTTGACACTTTTGTAACCGTCTCATTGTCCCCAGCCAGAACCGTTAGCCTGGTTGAGCATCGGGTTGTTTTGACCTTGCAGAGTCCTGGCTTCCTACTACAACTCTTTTGTGTGCTTTTTTTATTGATTTGTTCATCCGTTTCCTGTGAGGCTCAGCTCTAGCATATTCCCTGGGACTCTATCGAAGGCTATATTGGTACTTTTTTCTCTAAGCTGGCACTGAAAGATAACCTGAAATGAACTCCACTACCTCTAACTCATTTGTTTTTAACGTCACACTTTCTCCTTTTTTTCCCAAAATCAAAGCCTCGACGCTACCCGCCGGTAATTTGTAGCACAGATGTGACATCAAAGATCCCTGCATATTTCAACTGGTGTCTGTCAGGGCTGCTGTTTATTCACCGAATGTTACATCGGCTCTATAGCTGGATGGATTAAAGAAGCAAATTTAAGCAGACGTATTTGTGTCATGTTCAGAATTAAGTCGAAGAGGTGCCATGACCTCTAGATGAGTCTTTCTCTTTCCCCATCCCTGTGTTTCTCTTTCTAGGTGTCGCACCTGTACGGATTAGCGCTCTTTGAAGATTACCTGTTTGCGACGTGCTCTGAACCCTCTAGAGAGAGCAAGGTGGACATATTTAGGATAAATCGCTTTAACAGCAGTGACACAAACACCGTTACCACTTTGGAAAGTGCCAGAGCTGTCCGAGTTTATCACAGATTGGCTCAACCTACAGGTAAACTTGCTGTTGGAGCGTGACTAATGTAATCAGCTATGGCTCAGATTAAAAATAGTGATACATTTTAATGTTTTTGGACTGAATTCTACTTAAATTATCATATTAGATTCAGTTTCTATAAGACAAGAAATATATACATTTCTGCTTAAAATATTGTATTTTTATGTACGTTGTTACATCGCAACAATTTATACACAATTGTTTCGTGACTGAGGCCTAATAAAGATGACACAAGCCAAAATGGCTCCCAACCCTGCTAGCAAATTTGTGACTAAAAGGAGTCCATGTGTGTGTGTTTTCCTTTGGACGATGAAGATTTTTACCACAATTTCTGTAAACTCTGCAATATCTAAGCTGATCAAAGCTAAACCCATTCTACTTCATAGTAAAATATAAAAGTAATTGTCAGGAAAAGTTTAAAATAAGAAATACAGTTTCATTGTAAGATGCAAAGTTACGACTTTGCGAAAGTCGCAAGTGTGAGGAATAAAATCAGAAGGGAGATTCATGTT
The DNA here is from genome assembly GCA_027422415.1 of Schizothorax lantsangensis. NCBI lineage: Eukaryota > Metazoa > Chordata > Actinopteri > Cypriniformes > Cyprinidae > Schizothorax > Schizothorax lantsangensis. The sequence continues at coordinate 17,431,733 of CM049843.1, read as the reverse complement.
CTTAAGATGTTTTAAGGTGTTTGTATACTTTAATGAACTGACTTATCACAATTTTAATGGCATAAATAGCAACATTTGCCATCCTAAAACATTGCAGAAACATTGGGCTAAAATTTGTATTAGCATTTAGCCATATCGTGAAGTGAATAATTACTTTGTGTCAAAAAAATATCGTAGAGTTTAATTAGACGTATGGTCTTTTACATCAATCAAAATATGGAAAGTGTTTTCTACTCAATTTCAAAATTTAATTAGCCTATTTTTTGTTTTCCTAACTACAAAATTAGTTGCCTTTTATTTTTCAGCATTTAGCATTTATGTAGCATTGAAGAAACACAGAACTAAAATTTTAATTAGCCTTTAGCCGTACTACAAAGAGACTAATGAATTTGTGTCAAAATATTGTAGTGTTTACATATGACATATAATCTTTGACATCAACCAAAATATGGAAAATATTTCTGCTTCATTTTAAAAGTTTATAAGCCTGTTTGTTTTCCTGTGCTTACTATACACAATTAGCTGCTGTTATTAGTTAGCATTTAGCAATTTGTTATGTAGCATTGCTTTTTTCTTGCTGTACGTGAAACACTGTTTTATTCATTTTATCACTTTAAAACATTGAAGAAACACTGGGTTAAAATATGTATTAGCAGTTAGCCATATTGCTAGATTTGCTAAAAGTGACTAATGAATTTGTGTCAAAATATTGTAGTGTTTACATATGACATTTGACATCAACCAAAATATGCTGAAAAAAACAATAGAACCCTGCCCAAAACACAATAGAAAATGTAATGGATTTAATGGTTATAATGGGAATTGTATTGGTTTTAATGGAAACTATAATGTTGTCTACTGGTATGTGATGGATTCTGTTGGTAGGATGTTAAATCCTATTGGAAAAATACCCAAAACACACTACAAAAAGGAATTTTGTAATGGCTTTACTGGAAAAAGCTAATGGTTTATAATGGTATTTTAATGGAAATCATTGGAATTTCTGTGATAGTTTCTATTGGGCTTCTATTGTTTTTTTTTGCAGGGTTTTCTCCTCCACTTTTAAAGTTTTCATGCCAGTGTTTTGCTTTCCTAACTATACACAATTAGTTGCCTTTTATTATTTAGCATTTTGTTATGTAGCATGTAGTATTGTTTTCCCCTGCTGTGCGTGAAACACCGTAATAATTTTATCCTCCTAAAGCATTGAAGAAACACTGGGCTAGATCTTGTATTACCATTTCGCTGTGCAAAGTGACTAATGGAGTTGTCAAAATAGCACAACGAGGATTTGGCATTTTATTGTGCTGTTGTATGTACAGTAGCATTGTTTTTTCCTGCTCTGCGTGAAACACCATTCTAAATAATGCACTATTTATCAGATGTTTTAGTGGTATTTTCCAATGCTAGCTCCACGATACTGACCTTTCTATTTCTCCAGTCAGGACTCATGCATGCAGCCCTGACCCACACGGACGAAAGGGTGGATGCTCGCATATCTGTCTCCTGAGTCAGAACTACAAATCACGCGTGTGCCGCTGCCGGACCGGCCACGTCCTTGCCAGCGACGGGAAGTCATGCAAAAGTGAGGGTTACAAAAAAACAATCTCTCTTTTCTGTCTCTTCCTCCTGGAGCTCCCATGTGTCTGATTAGCTCTGGGAGACTGGTCTCTCATGTAAATGGTTTTAGGGTTATTCCCAATGGAAGAGGTGCTGCTTTCTGAAACCGTATATCAGATGGATGGCCCTCGTGGGTTTGTCAAAATGGAAATTTATGACCAAATTTATGGAGCCGCAAGACGCTGAAGAATGGACACGTTTCTGTGATTAATAGTCCACGCTCAGCACATTAGGGCGGAATGCATGGGAAATTGATATGTTTTGTCTCTTGGCATCAGGATCATTGACTATCTAAGAATATGTGTGTGTGTTTGTGTGTGTAGGAAGATTTTAAAAGGAGTTTTTCTCAAAGTTCAGATGGTGAACTACTTTAACAGTAAAAAAAAAAAGCAAATCATCTAGCAGCTCAGATATATTGCCTACAGTTTTATTTAGTGCACAAATTATGCTTAAGTTATACCTCATGTCATGAAAATCAGTAACCTTCACTTCGTAAATGTGCCATAGGAAAACTCTGGAGATTTACATTATTTTCTTTATCAGTCAACCAAACGTACAGAAAAATGCAGGCTCTGGTGTAAGCAAGCCCAAAATGGTAATAATTCGTAAAAATATTGTGAAATCGTAAGAACATATAACCTAAACTTGACCCTAACAATAGATCTAAACCTTTAACTTTAAAAGCCTGTTTCTGCCACATATAAAAAAAAATAATAATAGGCTAATAATAATAATGAAAAGTAATTATTTTCCTTTTAATAGTAATTATTTATTTTTTTCCATCACGGAATTAGAAATAATAAAAAAAGGTAATAGCAATTTTTTTCTCACAATTCTGACTTTTCTTACAGTTGAGAGTTTATATCTCACTATTCTATGGACGCCTGTTTCTGCCACTCAATATATAAAAAAAAAAGGTAATTGTGATTTTTTTTTATCTCACACTTCTGACTTTTTTCTCACAATTGCGAGATATAAACTCGCAGTTCTGACTTTTTTCTCAGAATTGCGTGATTTGAACTTGCAATTCTGACTTTTTTCCTCAGAATTGTAAGTTTATATCTCGCAATTCTGAGAACATATCAGTCTTATTTCCCTCTCAGAATTGGACTTTATGATTCGCAATTGTGAGTTTATATCCCGCAATTCTGAGGGAAAAAAAAACAGAATTGTGAGTTTATATCTCGCATTTCTGACTTCATAACTCGCAATTTATATTACACATTTCTGAGAAAAGAGTCTGAATTTTGAGACGTAAACTCACAATTGCAAGAAAACAAAAGTTGTGAGATAAAAAGTGACAATTATCTTTTTTATTTTTTATTCAGTGTTGAAAAGGGGCTTCCAAACAATACCTCGCAGTTCTTTTTTTCCCTCAGAATTGCAAGAAACAAAGTCTGAATTGTGAAATAAAAAGTTGCGGTTGCATTTATTTATTTATTTTTCTGTGGCAGAAAAGGCCTTTCATACTTGACCCTAACCATGATTTCTACTTAAAGTTGTACTTTTTTGTATAAACCAGATATGAAAATTTTTCACCTTGTCTGAATTATTACAAGTTGTCAAGAGTGTGTTGGCGTGTCATCAGGTGACTTCGCTCACATTTACATCCATTGATATTATTCACCACTGCGATGTGTCATCCAGCGCTCAGAAATCATATATAATGATGTGCATCAAATGGGGGCATAAATCATCTATTTTATAGTGGTTTTAAATGTGGCTCCTCCAATTGAGTTTTTGTTTTTATCTCAAGTGTTACTCAATGTGAAGCTGTTTTTGAACTGAAGCCAGACTCGTCATTCATTCATTATGAATGAGTTGAAGTACCGTTCATTTGTAAAATATTTAATTCACTGGATTATACAAGAACAGGACATGGTTATTTAAAGCAGTTCACACAAAAATGAAATTCCTGTCTCTCTTACCCTCATGGAAGTCAATAACATTGTACGTCATTCATTCTCACATCTTGTGAACAAACTTTATGAAATAAAACTTGAGCAATGGAATGGCATTTGCTCGAGAGTCAATAATGGCTCAAATTTTTCTCACAAAGGAATCATTTGGCTTCAGAAACAAAGTTCAAAAACACATAATTGTTCTTGTTGGGATCCTCTTTCCCTTCATCCTGGTTCCTCTTGTCTCTCTGGATCTCAGACCTAATAATAATTACAATCATCCTCTCCACTGCAGCCTGTAAGTAATGAATTTCGAAAACATTGTGCTTCATATGAACATGTCCCTCTCTTTGCTGCCCCCACTTAGGACCCTGTTTGTCCCCAGTTACTTCTACACACACACTTACACACACTCAGATACAATTACAAACACAATGTAACTGTTATGCACCAAAAGATGATTGATTCCATAGAATCGAATCAGTGGAACTAATTCTGGTTTTAATTAAGCTAATGTAATTAGCTTGAGCCTCTCGCTTTGGATACATTTTTGTCAAAGGCTTTAATTTGCAGAACTGTATTGAAAACGGAGGCTAATTATGTCAATTAATTAAGCTCTGACAGTACTGTGGCAGAAGGCTTATTACGTTACGCCACTGCGATTGTTTACTTTGGGTAATCGTGTATTTGCAGAACCAAAGAACGAGCTGTTCCTGTTTTACGGAAAAGGACGACCCGGGGTTATCAGAGGTCTGGATATGAATATCAAGTCTGGAGATGAACATTTGATTCAAATCGAAGGGCTCGTGAGTCCCAGAGCGCTGGATTTCCATGCAGAGAGTAGCTACATCTACTTTGCCGACACCACAAGCTTCCTAATTGGACGGCAGAAGATTGACGGAACCGCTCGGGAAACGATCCTTAAGGACGGTATGTTTACTGTGACTTCTCAGAGATTAATGTTGGCTTTTGTGTAATTCTGTTGAGCCGTACCGCAATTTTATTGCGTAAAAAGCTCTTAAATATTCTCTAACGAACTCAATTTTACTTTGGCTCGGTGATGAATCATCTGTGCAACCATGCGGCGTGGTATGTTAGAATCAGGCCACCTGTACTTGAGCACTTCTGTTGCCGTTGTTTTCCAAATGGGAAGTTATTTATCATACATTTTGTGCAATTCAGTCAACCGGTCGATACCGCATAATTTCACTGGGAAGAATTAGAGGAGGACAGTGATTAATTGAGCTGTCTTTGATGTTATCAAGCTAAAAGAACAACATTTTCTCAATTTCTTTCTGCTCTCTCTTTCTCCAGAGCTGGATAATGTTGAGGGTATTTCAGTGGACTGGATAGGTAATAACCTGTTCTGGACAAATGACGGTTATAGAAAGACCATCAGCGTGGCCGGGCTGGACCGGCCCTCGCAGACCAGGAGAACGCTTTTAGAAGGCAATATGTCTCATCCCAGGGCCATTGTTGTGGATCCTCTAAATGGGTAAGCCCATGATACCTTTCCTGCTTACAGAAGCATTTAAAAGATTCTTCTGCAGGGATTTCAGTCTGCTAAAGCCTTGGACGAAATCCAGCCATTTAGAGCGCACTGGGGGTGGGATGTTTGCCCTTTGTGCTTAGAGATTTCATCAAGGAATTTCGACAACCCTGTGCTTCCTCTGGTTTCATTAACAAAAAGCACTGTGGTGGTATTAGATTACAATACCATGGTACTTTAATATACTATGGTGCTGTACTACCACAATATTTACATATTTTGAACTCCAAGCTATTATTATAATATATGTAAAAAAAAAAAAAACATTGGAATACTATAGTACTTGATATACTGAATCATTACCATTTTCATATACTGTGGTTTGCCTTGGTACCTTTGCAGTGCTGCGTAGATTACTTACAAATTGTAGTCCATTACTGATTACAAATTACATGATACAAACTGTAGTTTGTAGCATAATATGGATTACATGTATTAGGTAATGTAGTCTGACTACTCATTAATTACTTGTAGATTACTTTTGATTTAACTAATTTATCACATAGACTTGAATGGGATTATTGTGTTCCTTGTTTATATTAAATATATTCCATTCTTTGTCATCAACATGATGAAATGCATTAAACATTACATTTGAGCATGGTTTCCCAAACTGTACAGTGCCCTCCACTAATATTGGCACCCTTGATAAATATGAGCAAAGGTGGCTGTGAAAATAAATCTGCATTGTTTATCCTTTTGATCTTTCACTCAAAAAATTCACAAAATTCCAACCTACCATTGAAGTAAAACAATTGAAAGTGGGGAGAAAATCTCATTGTGAAATAACTCTTTTTCTCCAATGAATGTTGGCCACAATTATTGGCACCCCTAGAAATTCTTATGAGTAAAATATCTCTGAAGTATATTCCCATTCATATTTACATTTTTTAGCACACCAGGGTGACTAGGGGCATGAAATTGTCCAGCCATGACTTTCTGTTCCACAGGATTATAAATATGAGGAACACAAAGGTCAAATTCCCTTAATCATCCATCACAATGAGAAAAAAAAAAAAAAAAAATTCTGATGTGAAGAACAAGATTGTTGAGCTTCACAAAATAGAAAGTGGCTGTAAGAAAAGAGTTAAAACATTGAAAATCCCCATTTCCACCATCAGTGTAATAAATAAGAGGTTCCAATCAACTAAAGATATTAAAAATCTGCCTGAAAGAGGACGTGTGTCTATATCGTCCTAATGCACGGTGAGGAGGAGTGTTTGAGTGGCCAAAGACTCTCCAAGGATCACAGCTGGAGAATTGCAGAGATTAGTTGAGTCTCTGGGTCAGAAACCTAAAAAAAAAAAAATCAAACATCCCCTATATCACCACATGTTGTTCGGGAGGGTTTCAAGAAAAATTGTCCTCACTCATCCAAAAACAAACTCCAGCAAATTCAGTTGTCAGACACGACTGGAACTTCAAATGGCACTGGCTTCTATTGTCAGATGAAACTGAAAAAATAGCTTTTTGGCAGCAAACCCACCAGATGAGTTTAGTACAAACAGGGATAAAAAAGTACCCCATGTCCACGGTTAAATATACTGCTGGATCTTTAATGTTGTGGGCCTGTTTTTCTGCCAGAGGTCCTGAACATCTTGTTCAGATGCATGGCATCATGGATTCTATCAAATACCAACAGATAAAAAATCAAAACCTGACTGCCTCTGTTAGAAATCTTATAATGGGCCGTGGTTGGATCTTCAATCAGGACAACAATCCAAAACAAACATCAAAATAAAAACAAAAATGGGTCACTGAGCACAAAATGAATCTTTTACCATTGCTGTCTCTGTCCTCTGACCTGAACCCTACAGAAGATGAGTGAGGTGAACTGAAGAGAAGAAGCACCGTCATGGAGCTGTGAATCTGAAGGATCTGGAGAGATTCTGTATGAAGAAATGGTCTCTGATCTCTTATCAGGTGTTCTCCAAACTCTTCAGGCATTATATGAGAAAACTCAGAGCTGTTGTGCTGGGAAAAGGACGTTGCAATAATTGGGTGCCAATAATTGTGGCCAACATGAAATAGTGAAAGCATTTATTTCACAATGAGATTTTCTCCCCACATTCAATTGTTTTACTTCAATGATAGGTTGGAATTTTGTGAATTTTTTGAGTAAAAGATAAAAAGGATAAACAATGCAGATTTATTTTCACAGCTGCCTTTTTACCAAGGGTGCCAATATTAGTGGAGGACACTGTATATAAGTGGTAGGTTTATTTAGAAATGGAAAAAAATGTGGTGAGTCAATAAATTATGAATAAATTACCGCCATTGTGTGAATAATATGTAATCATGTAATCCATAAAAAGTAACTGTAATCTGATTATGAGCATTTTAAAATGTAATATACTCTAATAACAAGTACTTAATTTTTAGAATCTGATTACATAATCTAGATTACATGTAATCAGTTACTTCCCATCACCGTACATTGGTCAATAAGCCATGGAATGGTATCAGATGATAGTGTCATACTACTTTAATGTATTATGCTACTGTTTATTATTACAGTATAAGTTAATATGCTACAGTATGTTTTTTAAAAAAATGTAATACTGTGGTACCTGGTATATGTTACTGTATTTAATGCATACCATGGTAGATATCAAAGAAACCATGGTATTATGATGGTAAATGTCCAGCATAAAAATGTACTTTAGTACTTCAAAGACTACCATGGAATTATCATGGTACAGCTCCAAAAACATATTACAATGATTTGTAAAGTATTACTATAGTATGTAGGAAATAATAAACACAAAACACTGATAATGACAAAAATAACATAGTATTTTTGAAAGTACCTTGGAATACCAAATACTATGGTACCTAAATTTCATAAGCATGGTAAATTTCAAACTATTATAGTGTTACCCTCTGAATGCCATCTATATAAAAACGTGAAAATGTAAAATCATGGCACTATGATATATAGCACTGAATAATTACAACAAAATTCTGAAGAATACCATGGATTTACCATAGTACACATCCAAGAAACCATAGTATTATATGATGGTAAATGTTAAAAGAAAAAAAAAAATCTATTACTATAGCTCCAAAAAACATGGTACTATATCATGGTTATACTTACATTCCTTGGAGTTACAAAACACATTTATTCAATAATATTGTTAATTAAAATCTAAGACTGGAAGTAGCAGATGTGCTATTGTATCAAAGGGAGCTAATGCGAACATCCTCATTCGATGTCATTGCTCAGATGGAAAGGCTTAAAGGGAATATGGCGACTCCATGACTGCAAATCGCTGCCTTGGCAGAACGGTGAAGCCTGACATAAGAGGTTTAAAAGTTTAAAGGCAGGTTCCAGTTTCTGCTTATATTTTAGTGACTTCTTTCCATGTGCTGTACACTTGACATGTTTATCCTCGTAATGGGTTTCTGGATTGGGTTGTCAGTTTTTAATAGCTTCGGTGTCTTGGAATTTCAGATCATTTAGTTGCAAATAAGACCTGGAGTCTTTGGAATAATTACCAGTAATCAGTTTTAATCTGCAATTAATCTGTAATTGTGTTATTAGAAATTGGTTTAAAATTTCAAACAGTCTAAGTTTTTTTGAACTTCGGATCACCGCTTAAGCTTTAGCTGCCGGTATGCTGAATATTCAATACCTATCCCAGCTTAATCTCTCCCCTTTTAAATCCCATTTCCTTCTCTAAAAACTGTCCTTTACCGTGTCTGTCCTTCCGTATCCCATGTACGCATGTCATTTCCTGTCTGTGCTAACATGATAAGATGGAGGATTAGCTGTTATGACTCTAGGTCCTGATCGCATTTGCTCTCTATCTCATCACTCGCCTGGTTCGCCTGTTCACAGCAGGTGCTGTCACTCAAAGCCCTGTCTTATGAATTATTCAACAGGTCACTGAATATGAGTGGGGGGAGTCAATTCCCTCTGTCATGTTATGTTAGGCTGCGTTCAAATGCGCAAGGCCGTGTCACAGTGTTAAGTTTATGTTGTGAAATGTGAGTGATTTGAACTTGGAAAAAAGGACCTTGTACGAGGTGCAGAACAAAAAGTTTTGGCTTCCAAATAAATCATGAATTAATAAAAACATGCAATTGTACAAGCCTCTTTTTTTTAGATGGCTAGGTGTAGATATTGTACTCAATTATTTTAAAGGATTATTTTACGGTGAGCTGTCTTTTAGAAGGCACCTTTGAGCAAACCCAGGGCTAGTTGCACAAATATCGCCAGTATGTTAAGACTGTGTCTTAAGAACTAGTTTGACCAACTAGCAGTTAACCAAGGAGTAATCAGTCTTATTTTTTGGATTCAAATAATATACCTTTTTGGAACTGACTTTTAAACTCAGCATTCCAAAATCCAATTTGACCAACTTGAACTGGTACAGCCAGCTGGTAACTGGTTTGTTCTTGGTCCAAGATGGTCTACCAGCTTATGACCAGAAACCAGCAACAATGTTCCAAAACCAGCTGGATTTTTTATTTATTTTTTTCAGCTGGAAGTCTAGCCGTTGTCTTTATAGTTCTGGTTAGTGGCATTCAAATCCTATATCTCAGGGAATTTCGCTAATGCTAAATGGTGCCCAGTATTGGATGTTGGTGTCACCGCTGAGCTTCTTAACTAGTTCGAGAAGCATGGTGAACTATATTTTCCAGAAACACCATGATGGTGGTTTGGTGGAAATCTTGGCTACGTTACCAGTTATAAAAGGTGTGGGAAACTCTGGCCTTCGAGATTCAGCAGTGTTTATGCTGCATTTCATTTGTACTCGGAAGCTGGAAATTCCAAGTTCCCTGAAGCTGGAACGCCCTCCCAAGTCCGAGTTCTGACTCGGAATCTCAGAGGAATCGCAACAACTCCATCTTCAGAATCCAATATGGTTGCACAGTGCATCAACAGAACATAAACAGTAGTAAAATATGTTCATTAGCACTTATGTTTGTCTTTGTCTCAATAAACTCAGTGGTGCACACAATACTATCCAACCCCTTCAACCTATTTGTGGACATGAAACTTTGGCATTATCTTTTATTCGACTTTATTGCTAGCAATGGACGGGTCCATCTTGCTTATCTGACTTCTGTCCTGGAACACGGTCCACTTGGGGGTAAAGTCATTCCCAGCTCCAACATCTGACTTCCAAGGTAAATTGAATGCAACATTAGCTACAACCCTAATCCAACAAACTTGAAAAATCTAACCAAAGACTTGACGATTACAAGCAGGTGTTTTTGATTAGGGTTGGTGCTAAACTTTGTAGGACAGTAGATCTCCAGGACCAGAGTCTCTCCAACCCTAACCAAACACACCTGAAAAATCTAACCAAAGTCTTGAAGATTACAAGCAGGCACATTTATTGATGCTAAACTTTGTAGGACAGTACATCTCCAAGGCCAGATTTTCCCCAACCCTAGCTCCAACGCTAATCAAACACACCTGAAAAATCTAACCAAAGTCTTGAAGATTACATGAAGGAATTTTTGATTAGGGTTGGTGCTTACCTTTGTAGGACAGTAGATCTCCAAGGCCAGAGTTTCCCACCCCTGAGACACCAGAACAACTCCTATCTGTATTAAACCATCTAGAGCAGAATGGAAGTTAATTCTGGTCTAAGATAGTCCTCTTCAGCAGGGTGTCATGATCTTAAAAATATAATTTCTCACTTGGTTTCTCAGATGGATGTATTGGACGGACTGGGAGGAGGATGAGTTAATTGACAGCAGAGGAAGGATAGAGAAGGCCTGGATGGATGGATCTCACCGTCAGATCTTCGTCACATCCAACATGCTGTGGCCTAACGGCCTCACTCTGGACCACTCCTCCAGTGTCATGTACTGGTGTGACGCCTACTATGACCACGTTGAGAAAATCTACCTCAACGGCAGCCACAGAACGGTTAGTAAATGAGTGAGTCTGTTCTTTAGTTCTCAGACACCTCAGTTTCCTCTCTATGTTCATCTAAATATTTCCCTGTGACTCACAAAGCTGAACTACTTTTCACAGGTGGTGTACAGCGGGAAAGAGTTGAATCATCCATTTGGGATTGCTCATTACCAGAATTACGTATTCTGGACAGATTACATGAACGCCTCGATATTCCGTCTGGATTTGTCATCCAATGATGTTGCCCTAATGCGGGCTGAAAGACCACCTCTCTTCGGGATTCAGGTGTATGACCCGCAGAGCCAGAAAGGTAAATATGAATATGTATGCTGTGGATTTTAAGCCATAATGAATTCTTGAAGTCTTGCCAAGGGCTTTGATATAGAAGGACTTTGATGTCTAGCTATTGACTGTCTTCCAGAAACGCTAAGATTCAAATCGCCTGAGTTCTGAGAGGTGGTCTGATTCTTTATATATCATCATCCCATAGCTTTGCCTAGAGGCCAAATCCTGTGTTGGCACACACTTGGTATTCCGTACGATATAAGGAAAATAAATATATTGCCCCATATGCCTTCACCTTTTAAACAGCTGAACATGCTAGAAACTAATGCCACACCGGCAAGTCCCTGAATTTGAATAAATGCTTTGCAACGGATATTCCCCGACTAGGATACTTAATGGTAATTTTAACCTTAAGACTTCATGATCCAAGCATTTTTGGGGCCCAGATCAAATAAGCCTAACTTCTCTCATATTTTAAAAGCTAATTTTAAGGCATTTGCAGGAAATTTGTATGATTTGTCATTCTGAGGTTCTGGATCCAGATCTCCATTATGTCTCCAGTGACAAGCAATTGTTCTGAGGAACTGGGCAGTTTTTTGGTGCCTATACTCAGTTTTGTGACATTTTTCTCCATCGCCCTGCTGTGCAGAAATGGGTACATCAAAATTACAGGGTAATTTACAAAGACAAAATTACTTTTGCACCCATTTTCCTTCACTAAACCGCTATATTTGGTGGCTTAACTTGTTATTGATGAAATAAAATGGCTTTGATTGAAACTGACCTCATAGTTCTAGACGTCTTTGGTGCTGTGAGCTAGTAAGGTGACTGAGAGTGATGATGAATGTTCATTTTGGTCTACAATTTTTGCTCAAGGTTAATCGCTGTGGCGGCTCCTGTAGAGTTACTCATATGTTGCATCTGGTACAGATACTAAATGTCATTCGTAATGACAGCCAGCCAATGGCAGGCCAGGATTGACCCAGCCATTTCAGGTTCAGTAGCAATATAAATAAGTGGCATTGTAACCTGTGCTTAAATCGTTCTCAAAAAGACAAACTAAGGTATAGCAACTCTCCAGTTTAAATATCCGCAAATGCTCTCAAAAAGGTATCCAAATGAGACTTCAGTGGATAATGAAGGTGTTGGAAACTTTTCCAAGGTGGTCGATGGTTGTAATTCATATGCTGTTGTTCTAAACAAACAGCTTGAAAATCATGTTTACGCTATGCTACTGATGTTGACCAGATGTTCGGTGCAGCATTTCGGCACCTGTGATTAAAGCTATTGGCAGTTGTAAGCACCTGTCAGTGTGCAACATAGGGGGTCTGAAACACTGTGGGGGATGGCACTGCCCACTGAAGCACTCAACATTGGATAGTGAATTCACACGCTAAGCTAATGCAGCCAAGTGGAACTGTGCTGAATATATAATAACCTGCTAGTGCATTTAGCTTTTAGTGGAAATGACAAGCCTTTGTTTATGAAATCTAAACTTTACTAAAAATGTCTGGCTGTTGTATCATACCTTGTGCAACATTTGTATGTCATTTTGGATTTGATAATTAGCATGCACTGTTTTACTCTTTCTTGATGTCACTCAATATATAAAGCTACAATATAACAATGCTAAGTGGATGTTTTCAAGTATATCAGAAAGGCAAATGGTCTAATGTTCACTATTTATAATTTTACAAGCTTCACTCAGCTCTGTTCAGGAGAGTTGTTGTCACGTTATGCTACATTAGCTTGCTATGACTTTTTTTTTTTTTTGCCTGATTTGACAATTGAGAGTGAGCTGGGTATCATTTGCTCAGAATTGTTGTTCTATGAAATGGTCAGTGGTTTCAGTTTACTGTCTCGTATTCACATAAAATGTTTAGCGTTTCCCTCAGGAAATTATATAGATGTCTGAACGGTTTTGTCTTTTTCTGTAAATGCATTATAGAGCCAAAAAAGAGAGACTTTTTCATATCTGCTATGTGACTATCAGCTTATCCTCCTAAAATTACATTAAATTGCAACAATGACACGTTTATCTATTTACAAATGATTTGTATATATGGTAATTTGCACTCACGGTGTATTATGATATTTTAGCAACTAAAAGTGAAAAGCACTGCTTGTTCAATTAACGTGATCCGCATTAATCTGCATTAATCTCTGCAGATGATTCAGTGGACACATGTCCCGTAGTGTCCAATTGATGCCATTCTTCACTGGGAGTCTATGCCAGATACTTGCAGCATTGATTTTAATGGAGCAAAGATCAATATGCATTGGACAAGAGGCTCTGAGCATGACATTTCATGTCCTCTCCGTATGCTGGGCTTCACTGGGAGAGCTATTTGCATTGGAAAAAGCATTTAATTGTTCATTTGGAGTGCTTGGACATGCTGTTAGTTGAAGTCTGTGGCAATGCATTTAGTTTAACGCTCATGGGCTGCATCCGAAAACTTAGGCAGCTGACTTGCTGCCTCGATGCCTTATGAGGCAATGACTTTGCAGGCTGCATTTTTGCACGAAGGCACCTCATGAAACTGATTTCAGACAGACTTCTGAGGCAGTGTAACGGTTTAATGATCTATAACAAAATAGAACGAGTTTTGGTGATAACTAAACTTCTTCTACAGGCTTAAATCCCAGTATCTGTGGGGTCCTCATTCACACAATCTTCACGTCTCCTTTTTGGCCGTCCTTTCTTTCTTGTACCTAAGTGCATCTTTCTGACTTTCTTTCCAACGTGTTCATCATCTCTTCCAAAACGTGACCGTGCCATCTTAGTCTGTTCACTCTCAGCTGATTACTTAATGCGTCCACTTGCAGCTGTTTTCTGATATTGTCATTTGTCTCTCGATCATATTTTGTTAGTCCTAAGGAGAATCGCAGCATCTTCATTTCCGCTACTTCCATCTGTCGTTATTGTGCTTTTGTTACTGCCACTGCTTCCATTCCATACAGCATCGCTGGTCTGATCACTGTCTTATAAAGTTTTCCTTTTACTCTGGGGGGGTATCTTCTTATCACACATCACTCCTGTCATTTTTTGCCAGCTGTTCCATCCTGCTTGGATCCTTTTTGATACTTCTCTACTGCTTCCACCATTTTCTTGCACTGTGGATCCCAGGTACTTGAACTCTTTAGCTCTGGGGACTTCTTCTCCACTCAGTCTGATGCTCTTCTTGTGTTATTGGTGATAACTAAACAAATATTTAATTACGATAATGCTGATTTCTCGCTAGAATTAACATCAAACGTGCAAAAAGTTAGTCAGAAAAATACATTTACACCCAAGCTGACCACGGAACGCAACTTTCAGAGGCCATCTTTATTTTTTTAGCTTAACCATCACGGAATGGAACGCACAGGATTGTGGGATATCAAAGGCAGCGAAGGATACATCTATGCTGCCTTCAAAAATCGATCAAATGATCATGAAGGTATCTCATGAGACAGGAAGTTGGATTCGGACGTGCCTTGATGTCTTGGAATGTGTCTTCCGAAGGCAGCATTTTTCAGTTTTCGGATACAGCCATGATCTTGTTCCTTGCGAGCTTGTGTAGAGTAATAAAACACTACAAAAAACATGAGACGATGTCGTTAAGCTGTAACTTGTTCAAAAGATTTTAGTGAATCTAAAGATGGTTCACGTAAAAGAACTGGTTCAAGTAAATGATTCACTGATTCACTTAAGTTAAGTGCAGCCACATTTAGTCAAGGATGTTTTTGAAGCACTGCTTTGTGAAGCTTCGAAACCTTTGTGAATAATTTGCTTCGAAACAGTGGTTCGGAGCACATTTCAAACTGCCAAAGTTACAGTAAATGAGGCTTTGTTACATCATAACTGTTTCGCAACATTTCGAAATTTCAATGGTTTGCCGTTGGGTCATGCAAATCATGTAAGTGGCGAGCCATTGAACCAGTCTATGGTTTTTACATGATCTCGGATCAGTTTTATCAATTTGTAGACATTTTTAATGAGACATTTGTGTAAATTAAACAAACCCTGCAAATTAATAATAATTATTAAAAAAAAACACACATAGACTGTTTTTTGACTCAGCTGTATATATAGGACATATAATTTCAATGTAATTTTGTCACCCTAATTAACATTTTTGATTGGGTTACAGCCACATAACATAAACATAATATGGAAATTATGGTTTATTTGACATCTTCAACCATGTATAATGTCTCCAAACTGCATTAAATATCACATTTATCTTTCTTTGCGTTTTTCCTCAGGTAATAACCAGTGTTCGGCAAATCACGGTGGCTGCGGCTCTTCGGCTCTATGCCTTGCTACACCTGCAGGTCGCATATGCGCCTGTGCAGATGGCCAACATCTGGAGAAAGATAACGTCACCTGTTCATGTAAGCTTCTATTAGTCGTTTATAATCATTATTCAGGCATAATACGATATATAAGCAATAATTTGCACAATATGAGCGACAGAAATATTACTGGCCACTGAAAACTTGTTGCATCATGTGTGGCTAGAGCTGATGTAATTGATTGTTATTCTGGGATTTACAAGTGGTATGTGGTAGAGCTGAATATACCGATTTTGTATTGGCACCCGCAGGCTAGTCAATAATGGTGGCGGTTTGTGGGAAATATGACAACAGATCAGATATGTTTATGTTAAGCTGAATATGTCCATTGATTTCCATTTCCAGTGGGGGATGTAAATGTCTCCGCTCAACCTGCGGTTTAGTTGTAACTGTGTTTGTGTTTGCATGTGGTTTGGCCTTAAATCCATTGTAAACTCATGTGGATTCAATTTACTGCAGAAATGACTTCATGTTTTGCTAACTTTTTATTTTGTGTGTCATTATATGTATACGGTGTGTAGTGTGAAGTGTGTACCTGGTTTAAGCATAATTCAGAATGAAAGAACTGGCCACTTTTAACACTTGAGTTGGAATTTGAGTTGAATAGGCCATGCTGCACAGGAAGTTAAATTGGAATCACAGAAAGTAGAATTTGCTTACTGTAATTCCAATTCAGATACATTTAACAATCAAAATAAATTCTTTGATGTAACAGAACTTTTACAACAAAACATACCTAATTGCATCACTAATTATGGTGATAATCTTTAAGTCTGTTATTAAAATATATTTGTTACATTGTTACTAATTTCATTTAGCACAAAATATCGAAATAATTTTATTATTATTATTATTTTATTTTAGGATTTAAAAACATGAAATTAAGACATTTAGATACTGAACTCTTTTAAGGGGTATATATATATATATATATATATATGAATTTATTTTTATTTATTTTTTTCTGATAATTTGTAATATTTCCTTTTTATTTTTTAAACTAATAGCCTCAAACTTTTGGACCCTATTATATTTAAGAAAATAACAAACAAACAAATAAATAAATAAGCTCAATTCAAATTCAGAAATGGTGTGTGTGTACGCCAGTGCTATTTTAGTATAATTACTATTACAGTTTTGTTAATATTTTGAATTATTATGTTTTCTGTTTTTATTTTAATTTTGGTTAGTATTTTTTTTGTTTTTTTGTCATTTTTATGAGCTTTTTAAAATATGTATTTATAGTTTTTTTTATTAAGTTTTACTTTTTAGTTTTAGTTTATTTAATTTGTTATTTTAGTACTTCACAAAAAAAAATGGAAATAAAACTATCTATCTATCTATCTATCTATCTATCTATCTATCTATCTATCTATCTATCTATCTATCTATCTATCTAATGGGTTTAGTTAGCAATAATAACCCGACACAGAGAGAAAAGGCTGTGTGTGTGTGTTCTTTCTCTAACATCTTGTTCCTGCCCTTTTCAGCCCCATCAGAAGTCACTAAGTCAAAGCACTGCGGCCCAGTGGAGTTTCAGTGCCAGAACCAGCGTTGCATTCAGCTCTCGTGGAAGTGTGATGGGGATGATGACTGCTCAGACGGCAGCGATGAACATCCACACCTCTGCTGTAGGTCTTCTCGCACTTTTGTAGTCCAACCATGAACCTACAGAAACAAAGGTTGTGTCCACTATGAAAAACTAGAGTAATGCCTACTACTTCATAATCTGTACTCGGTAGACTACCACAACCTGAAGGTGGACTTTTTTTTTTTTTGCAATTTGAATAAAAGGCCTTTTCCTTGCTAAAAAATACATTATATTATATTATATAGTATTATTGTTTTTAAAAATATTTGTTTATAAAAAATATTGTTTATAAAAAATATGGTCTATACATATTGTATAAATAGTACATAAAACCTATATTTATATCTATTAAAATGCACACACAAATACTAATATTATGACTGTATATAATGCAAGATTTTTTATTGTTTTAAATTATAGGTTTTATGTGCTTTTTATTAAAAAAAGAAAAGAAAAATATACAAATAGTAATTAAAACCTAGAATTTAAATATGTAAAATAATCAAATCTACACTAAAATTATATTATATTATTCTTAATATTTAATGATAATGAAATAATCAACAGTACATTTTAGTATTGTCTATTCTGTTTAATATTGTTTTATTTCTTTTAAAAAATATGGCCTATATATAGTACAAATAATATAGAAAACCTATCATTTTCTGTCAAGTTGATCATTTAGTAACCTTAGAAATTTGCATTTCAAATGTTATACAGAAGGCATTATAGGGTTAAAAATCATGGTTGATGCACCTTACTTTGAAAAGAAAGATCAAGTTGAGCACATTGCATTGTGGGATACAGTATGCCACGATATGTTAGTATGACACATTGCAAAACATTTGGACACCTAGATGTTTTCAAATGAATTTGTGTTACCAATTTACAGGCGGTTTGTTTCTCCTCAGCCAATCGCAGCTGCCCAGCGGACCAATTTAAATGCCTGAACAACCGCTGTATCCCGAAGAGATGGCTGTGTGACGGCACCGATGACTGCGGCAGCAACGAGGATGAGTCCAACCGCACCTGCTCGGGTGAGCTTGACTCTGGAGCCCTGTCCTACATGGACGGCCCCGTATATGCGCCCAACCATCCGGAACAACCTCGCCAACCGGCCCCACTGCTGGGAGACACGTTTCTCGCTGTAGGCTACTCGCGCTCAAAGCTAGTGCCATTGGAGAATACGTTGCTTTGAGAGGAGAAGGGAGTCTTACATGACACCCCCATATAATTTCCCGCCGGTACGGGCCCATGTCACACGTTCCCTCTGGTCGGAGCGACTGCGCGGAAACGAAACTAGGTTCGCCTGCGTAATTCATCATGCACTTGGTGGGATTTACACCTGACACACATCTGTTTCGGCCCAGTGAGCTCGAGTCCTTCGTGAGCGTTTCTGCATCATGCTTTGGGTCGTCGATTGCGAATGACCGAGTCGGTCAAGTTTACACCTCCTGGAAGGATCTGGCATCTAATTTAATTTTAGATTGAACCATATCCTTCGGTCTAAATCTCTAGAAGACGTCGTCCAAGCTGTGTACTCCTTTGGGGGTTTTCCTGAGATCAGGATAAATAACAAAACATCAATATCGCCGTTAAGATGCTGTGTTTAAGTCACATCGTGTTGCCGTAGCTGTATCGTGCCACTTGATAAAAGGGCTGGAGACAAATTTCACACATTTCGCCAACAGGCAGCGGTCGATTTAATTTAGATAGCCTACAGACAAAGTTCCCCTTTGTGGGTAATACAATTTTCTAATCTAATCTCTAAAAGAAGAATTCAGAGAAAATCAATGACAAGTGTTTGGGAGAGTAGGGAAGGGGGAAGGAGAGTTTGTGCCAGCTAGTAATTTACAGTCGTCTTATCTGTCAAAGGGAATTCCGGATTTTTGGGGTGGATTCATTCCTGTGGCCTTCAGACATACTTTACATTGTAGGATATAATATATATATTAAGGTTTATTTATTTGCAATTTATTTAAATAATAGGTTTTATGAACTATTTGTATTACAATATATATATATATATTAATACATTGGCCACCCAATGTGTATATAGACAAATAAAAATGAAAATAGATCCTTTTACTAATGTGTATTATACTTGGAATATATACCTGGCAACTTAAGAACGGAGAGGCGGTTGTAACATCACAAACAACGTGAGTTTCAGCCAGAGCATACAACACAGCAGAAATAAACATGACAACAGCCACTATAGATTATGTAAGATAATAAACACACAATTGCGATAGGATATAATAAACATGACAACAGCCACTATAGATTATATAAGATAATAAACACACGATTACGATAGGATATGGTTTCTATGTGATTTTCTTGAGATGAATGTGTAACTTACATCTGAAATGCTCATTTTTTGCAGCGATATAAAAGGCTATAAAAAGCATATTTTAACAACAGTAAACGACCAAATTCCACATGTGATCTCAAAAGGAATTTATTACAAACACTCGATAGTGGTTTGAAGTGAGTTCTGAGTAAAAGTGTACTATTAATCTCATAAATTGTCTTATGAAGCATGATGCTAATGTTAGCTCTTATGCACCTGCAGAACAGGTCCAGTTCTTCTTCATAATGCATTTTGTCATAATACTTCACGTACGTTGCAAGAAAATGTTTTGTTGTATTTATTTAGAAATACTTTTGATAATAGTTGGATAAATGTATCCTGGGATTGAAGTGATATGGCTTGGTAAACGTTTTATTGCCAGTATAAAGGCTGATAATGGCTGAATAAAAATAAAATAATAATAATAATAAGGATTATGTCGCATACCTGGCAGAGGTGTGAAAGGTTCTGTTTCCTTAAACTAGTTTGTCATGCATTTCTTTATTTCAACACATTTACAGGTAAATCCTAGTATTTTAAATTTGTGATTAATCATGATTAATTACAGTCCAAGACTGTGATTAATGCGATCACATTTTTTAATCGATTGACAGCACTAATTATTATATTATATTTACTATTTCATAGTAACAAAAACACAAATAGAATATGTAAGCATTATTTATTCTTTTTAATATAGTTTTTTTTTTGAGAGAGACAATATGGCCTATATATAGTACAAGTAGTACATAAAACCTATAATTTTAATTGATAAGAATACAATATTACATTTACATTTATGCATTTAGCAGACGCTTTTATCCAAAGCGACTTACAGTGCATTCAGGCTATTTTTTTTTTATCAGTATGTGTGTTCCCTGGGAATTGAACCCACAACCTTTTGCGCTGCTAACGCAATGCTCTACCACTGAGCTAATATACTAGTATATTACACTAATATACTAATGTTATGACTATATAATACAATATTTTATTTTATTATTATTTTTATTAAGTTTTGTGTTGATTTAATTTATAGGTTTCATGTGATATTTGTAATTATTTTTTTTTACAAAAACTATGTAAAACCTATAATTTCAATATATATTATAATTATTTATAACTACAACATAAATAAATAATAATAACTAACATAATAAAATATATAATATATAGTAAAATATATAATAAATATTATATTATATTATATTTAATATTTACTGGTAATGAAATTATGAATTGTTATTTTTTTCTGTCGGTCTGTCTGTCTGTCTATCTATCTATGAAAGTATATTGTTATATTATTATTATTATTGTTGTATTATTATGCTTAATATTTCCTGGTAATATGATGAATAATTTTAACGATTAATAATGATTAATAATATATATATATATATATATATATATATATATTTTTTTTTTTTTTTTTTTTTTTTTTTTTTTTGCAAAAATCCTTTTTCATAAGAACTGCTAATTAACATTCAACCAATTAGTTCCCAGGTTGCTGTCATGAGAGACTTAACAATCATTTTCAAAATGATAATTATAAAAAGTCACAAAAATAAATGCTCACTTTTCTTGACTATTTACGATTTGAACTCCATTCGGTCTTCAAAGGCGCCTTCAGTACAAGGTCGCTTTCAAACCTGGAATTTCAAAATGACATCTTGAGGGAACTAATTAATCGTCTAGAAAGTGTAACAGGGAAAAAAAACCTAACTCCTGTAATTAAGTAGCTCTGACTAGCAAGACTTACAGGCTAAAAATGAGAAATAATAATAAATAAAATAAAAAGGTTTCACACGTTTCACACCCTCTGAAGATGAATAGATCATTAAGATCAATGACACTGACTTTTTGGCAAGACTCCCAAGATGACGCTCAGATGGAAACGTTCTCATTAGCAGGGTTCAAAATACACCTACTGAAAAAACAGAAATTTTAATAACAAAATTAGTAGAAGTGAGAACCAAAATAAACTTCAGGCATAGCTAAACTATGACGAACTAGCTATTCTTGCCAACTGACACATCATTCATTTATATCACCACATTGTGCTCGTTTCATATTTTAGCCTGTTACTCTTTCTACATTGATATGCATAAAATGGGTAAACAACCAAACTTGTGGTCTGTTACTCTGTCAGAATTAAAATCCGCACCTGTTCGGCTGTATGTTCCAGTTTGTTTGCCTTCGTTCAAAGCTTCATAAAACAGCACAACCTGACCTTCAAAGGTTATTCAAACACCTGCAGTCCTTTTGCAGCAACATTGGAAGATGCTAGAAATGCTGGGAGTCTTCTATTCCTGTTTTTCAGTTATTGATTAAAAGGTATAGTTTAACCAAATATGAGAATTCAGTTTTCATTTCCTATAATGTTGTTCCAAACCTGCATTACAGTAGATCTATTCTTACGTCAAGCACAAAAGTAGATATTTTGGGGAATGTTTGAGCTGCTCTTTTACATATAGACTGAAAGTATATCTTAAAACTTGACTTAATTCTCCTACTCTTGCTTTGTGTTTAAGAAAAAAATAAAATAATAAAAATGTAGTAGTTCAAATGTAACTTAAAAAAAATAATATTTTATTGTTTTATTCATTTTTTCTTTTACTTCTGGACCATACATTTATTTTAGAAAATGTTTATGAAAAGTTGTTTTATATACAGTCATGGCCAAAAATATCAGCACCCTTGGTAAATATGATCAAAGAAGGCTGTGAAAATTAATCTGCATTGTTAATCCTTTTGATATTTTATTTAAAAAAATCACAAAAATCTAACCTTTCATTGGATAATAAGAATTTAAAATGGGGGGAAATATCATTATGAAATAAATGTTTTTTTTCTCAAATACACGTTGGACACAATTATTGGCACCCCTAGAAATTCTTATGAGTAAAATATCTCTGAAGTATATTCACATTCATATTCACAATTTTGAGCACTCCAGGGTGATTATGAACATGAAATTATCCAGCCATGGCTTCCTGTTTCACAGAAATATAAATAGGACGGAAAACAAAGTCCAAATTCCCTTAATCATCCATCACAATGATAAGAACCAAAGAATATATTTCTGATGTGCAGCAAAAGATAATTGAGCTTCACAAATTAGTGAAGTGGCTTTAAGAAAAGAGCTATAGAGCAGTGATTAGGGCAATAATTAAGAATTTCCATTCAACATAAAATGCTACGAAACTGCCTGGAAGAGGACGTGTGTCTATATCGTCCTAATGCACGGTGAGAAGGAGAGTTCGAGTGGCTAAAGACTTTCCAAGGACCACAGCTGGAGAATTGCAGAAAATAGTTGAGTCTCGGGGTCAGAAAACCTTTAAAAAAATTGTCAAACAGCACCTACATCACCACGTGTTGTTTGGGAGGGCTTCAAGAAAAATTCTCCTCACTCATCCAAAAACAAACTCCAGCATATTCAGTTATCAGACACGACTGGAACTTCAAATGGGACTGGCTTCTATGGTCAGATGAAACTAAAAAATTAGCTTTTTAGCAGCAAACACTCAAGATGGGTTTGGTGAACACAGGGATAAAAAGATAAATGTGCAGAGATGGGCACAAATACATAAAAATGTATTTAAAACAAAAATACAAAATACTGTGTGGAATTTTTTTTTTAAATACAAATACAAAATACTGTGTGGGAAAATGTATTTAAATACAAATACAGTATTTTGTATTTTGAAAATACACAAAATACATTTGAAATTGGCCATCCAGTGTAGTAACACTATTTAGGCCTGTTTACACCAAGAACGATAATTATAAAGATAACTATATTAGTGTATTCTAAGTATACAGTTGTGTCATCTGTCACTTTAAATGCTCAAGCTCAAGCAGAAATGATTCCGATTGACTGTCAGTGTTTTTATCATTCATATTTTTTTGTGCTGTTATGGTTATAGTTGTGGTGTGCTATCTGCTATTCTCTTAGATTTAGGATGTACTCCCACTAGGGTCTCTGATCCATGCTTGAGTGCGATTGACCCCCAAAGTCCAGTTCATTTCACAAGTGTGACTGCTCTGTACTGTATCCAGTGCGGTTCATTTAACCATGCCCTGGCCCGCTTGAAGAGGTGGCTCAGGTGCAGTACACATGTAGTGTGATCGCTAACCACGCCGAAACATGGAACAGTTAATTTACTATTTTTGTATGTGCTATTGTTATCATTATGACAGGAAAAATCTTTATTACTACTTGGATATCACACTTTCAAATTAATTTAATTTTAAGTACATTTAGATTTATAATGGGTCTGGTTTTCATCTTATTGATGAACATGTATTGTAGTTTGTGAGTAAAGCTGCAAATTCCACCATTATCCTCAGTTGCTTCTGTAATAATCCTGTGATATCTGTCTGTTAGCGAAAGGAAAATCGCGCTTGGGCTTTCGTACAAGGCAACTGTGCCTAGTGTGAGTACAATTTTTTAAAAATGTATATCTTTATTATTAGCATTATATGTGTCTTTGTCTTGGGGTACACACACAGAGAAAGCTGCTTATTACTCATTTATTCATGTGTCTTTATCGCTCTGACATGTCAATAGCTCCTGCCCACTAGAAGCTCCACAGATATACAGTATTTGCATATCACAAAGATATATATATAAAGGATATAGAACAAGTTAAATCGATTTACACTTTATATAATCGCCGACATATATATTGTCATATCGCCATAGCAAGCAGTAATGATTAAAGTTTAATGAACCCATTTGATAGTTGATAAAACCAAAAAACTAACAAGACTGATTAGTGCTAATGCTATGTTCCCCTTGCTAGTGCTCTTTTTTACCTGCTGGGACAGGTATGATTTTTTTCCCACTACAGCAAGATCACCTTGTTTTAATGTTAAAGTCATGCACATAGTAGTGCAATAACCATTTCAAGCATTTTGTATGGTTTATTCACAGCAAAACAGCATGTATTTGACTGAAAATCCAGAATCATCAACAAGCTAACTATAAATATAGCACTGTGAATGATGAGATAATTGTCAACAAATGGGATGCTACATTTTATTCAAAATTAAATATCTTAAATATCTACGATTTTGGATTTAATAAGATTTTCCCAGGAAACCTGGCGTCCTCCACGATTCCTATTCTTTCCAACAGCAAAGCACTTGAATGCGACATTCTTGTAATCAGTATTTCTGAAATTGGAAGCAGGATATTTTGATAGCACACGAAGGCAGTATTATTCCTTATTTCCTTACAAGAATCCAAAAAATCTCATTACCCAATTCTAGATGGAGTCATACAGCTGCAGCTCACATGAATGAAAGTGGCATGTCTGAACTAGTTGATACAGGAAACCAGTGGTCTAATAAAGAGGTTGATTGGCAAAAAGTATTATATGTATTTTGAAAATACAAAAATACTAAGATTAAATGTAAATACATTAGATTTTTTTCAAAGGTATTTAAATACAAAATACAAAATAGTATTTTGTTTTTCAAAAACGTATTTTAAATACATGTATTTGAAATACTGCCCAATCCTTCCCTTGTGTACAATGAAATATACTGCTGTATTTTTGATGTTGTGGGCCTATATTTCTGCTGGAGGTCCTGGACATCTTGTTTAGATACATGGCATCATGGATTCTATCAAATACCAACAGATAAAAAAAACAATAAGTGACTGACTCTGTTAGAAATCTTATAATGGGTCATGTTTGGATCTTCCAACCGTACAATAATCCAAACACAAACCTCAAAAACAACACAAAAATAGGTCACTGAGCACAAAACCAAGCTTCTGCTATGGTCATTCCAGTCCTCTGACCTGAACCCTGTAGAAAATGAGTGAGGTGAACTGAAGAGAAGAAGCACCGTCATGGAGCTGTGAATCTGAAGGATCTGGAGAGATTCTGGATGAAGGAATGGTCTCTGATCTCTTGTCAGGTGTTCTCTAACCTCATCAGGCATTATAGGAGAACATTTAGAGCTGTTAAACTGACAAATGGAGGTTTCAAAAAGTATTGAATAAAAGGGTGCCGTTAATTGTGGCCAATGTGTATTAGAGAAAAACATTTATTTCATTCTGAAATTTCCCCCCATTTTAAATTCTTATTCTCCAATGAAAGGTTAGATTTTTGTGAAATTTTTAAATAAAAGATCAGAAGGATTAACAATGCAGATTAATTTTCACAGCCTTCTGTGATCATATTTACCAAGGGTGCCGATATTTTTGGCCATGACTGTATATAATTTAAAAATGGTAGTCTCAGACTTTTGGAAGAGAAAATATTTAAGTATTATTATTATTTACATTTATATTTGTTTTAATAATAATAAAAAATATTCTTACATCAAACGCAAAAGTTGATATTTTGAAAAAATATTTTGTGCTGCTCTTTTATGTCTTAAATCCGATCAGACTCGACTTTATTTTTCTGCCACTATAAATACTGTCTGTTTTGTCCTACACCATTTCCTTCTTTGACCCTAAGTGGTTCTGCTAAACCATCTGCTAACTTGTTTATAGTGTCATTTGTTAAATCGTGACCAAGGTTTGTTCAGTAATTCATGCCTCGAGGGTCACATACTTTATCTGAACATCCTTGATTCAAGTTCTCTCACTGTCCCTACTGGATGGCTTGTCGGCCTCGTACAGCCAGCTGAGGGAAAACAGTTATCTTTGGCCTTCAAAACACTTCACAGATCAATTTTTGTTCTTTTGTGATACATTTTTTTTAATGCTGTGATCAATAACTATTACAATTCAATCACACACTCGTCAGTCCTTTACATTCTCCATGTGTTTGCTTCTGCTGTGTAGAGTTTGAAAGTTTTCTTGCAGTTTAACACACTGAGAGAAAACTTCTGAATCCCGCTGAGAGGTTTTACCCACTGGGTATATTTACCATATATGTGTCTTCATAACATGGTTAATTCCTGTTCATAGGTGCCAGATGTTGATACAAAACACATTTTGAACACTGCACCCATTCATAAGTCCTGTAGGAAAGACATGAACTGTAATATTGGATGTCATGGGCTTAGGGGTTTATCTCTGAAAGCGATTACTCAATATCACGGCTGAGACTGGATACAGACCTGGAAAAGGTGAAAACAAATCCAGATGATTTTTCAAGCATGGAAGAAGAAGAAGAAAAAAAATAAATACTGTCCTGGGGTCCAAAAGTGTAAGATCACATAGAAAATCTTGGATTTATATTTTAGACTTTTGTATTTTATGGTTTTACTGTATGATATGAGTCATTTACTGTATTATATATACCATATGTATAGGCCCTACTTTTTTAATGGTTCAAGAAAAAAAAATCAAATGTATCTATTATCTATTTTTTTTAAATAGATTTTAAATTCATAGTTATGGTGATAATGTAAATTATAATTAAAAGTTTTATATTAAATTTAAATAAAGACTACTAGATTCTTACACTTTTAAACCATGCTTTTATTAAAAAAATAATATAATAGATAAAAATAAAAATTATTATAATTTAATATTATTATTTCTCAAAACTTTCTAAAATAGTTATTAAAATCATTATTTCATCTTGAGAAAAAAAAAATCTGTTTAAGGGAATTGTTCAAGGCTGCAAACAATCTTTTTCAGCACTCTGATGACCTTACTTGGGTTTTATACAAGATGCAGGAGTGAGATTGAACACATCCATTCAGGTGTGATTTAATATCCGTGTTTTTTGATTCCCACAGCCCAAACCTGCCAGCCGGGCCAGTTTCCCTGTGAGAATGGACGCTGCATCCCGGAGAACTGGCGCTGTGACCGTGATGATGACTGCGGGGATCAATCGGATGAGTCTTCGTCATGTGGTGAGTCTTCCTCACACGGAGCGCTTTGAAGTTCATCCCTCTGTATTTCTATATTTTATCTTTGCTATCATAATTTTTCTGGTCTCTTTCATCGTCAAGCCTCCGCATACTTCAATTATAGGCTTTTTATCAATCCAGAGTACAGTATTTTATCTTATTATATACTTTGAGCTTGTCATCAATAGCTAATTGCACTGAAACATGATTCAAAAACCACACTTTATTTCTTTATTACTTGTGTTTGATTTCTTATTAGAAAAATATCCTGAAAATTGTTGAACTGAACGCATCAATCATTTTCCAGATGATTTACAGAGAAATACATCTTCTGTTCATAAATGACGCCCATTGTAGTTTCTCAAAACAGAAGAACAAGGTCAGATGTGTTGTTTTGAGTTCAGTTTAATCTGATGGCCTGAGGCTTTTAACAACGATAGACAAGCTTTTGAGAGCCCAGACAAAACGATGCCATAGATCTGAAGTTTTTTCTGTAGCATCCTCACGCAAACAAAGAAAAAGGCCTGTTCTGTTTTCATATTTCCTCTGTTGTTGGCTCTTTGATATCTTTTGATGTTTTTGTGCATGTGGAGGTCACACACTCCGTTCCCACCAAACTGCTTTGATTTGAGCTGTGAAGGTCACCTGCTGCTGTCATGATCACATCTGAACTTTTTATTTTTTTATACACATACTGACCCTATTGGATGGTTTTCTGCATTCTGAAGTGAAAATGATCCAATGGGTGAGCAGAGTTATAGACTTTCTTTGTTGCGTGGCAGCCAATCAGTTGAGTACATAGTCTCTCAAAGAAAAGTCATGGTAAAATGTATTTCAATGTAAAAAAAAAAAAAAAAAAAACAAAATGAATCCTCAAATTAACATGTGGCAATAAATACAGATATAAAAACTGAAAATAATAATTGTTTTTATATTGCATATACACTGTTGTTTAAAAGTTTGGGGTCAGCAAGGCTAGGATTCATCAATAGTGACCATAAAGACATTTCTAATGTTTAAAGTATTTGTTTCAAACTATTATTTTGAACTTTGAATCAATCTATCTATCTATGGATAATGAATACTTTTTATTCTTCATGAAATCTTTATTCATTGCCTCACAGCCAGGGCTGGTGCGATTAAGGTTAAAACAATACAGTGCATTTCCAGGGTCAAAATGATAATTTGCCAGATACCAAATGCAAGTGAAAATTGGCCTTGACATGTAAATAAAACAATATCATTTGATTTATTTACTAAGCGATTCAAATCAAAATCAAACCTCTGAAACTCTTTACTAAAGAAATGTCATTTAACAACTTTTACCTCAGTGGAAAATATGCCTTAAGTGTCTACGATACCTACGAAGTAAGTTTTCCCAGAACTCTATGTAGCAACATATTTCTCACATTAAGCTGCCAAAATGAAAACGAGGTACAAACTCACGATGTGTCTTCACGCTTGCATTTGATGCAACTGTCCTCAGTAGAGTTTGAAACAAGCAGACACCTTAAAATCAGCTCATCAAACAATATCTCGACTGAATACACAATGACATGGAGGAACTATTTTAGGTTCCTCAAAGAACCTTTCAGTGAACAGTTCTTTAATGTCTTAGTGTGAAGAACATTTTAATAATCTAAAAAACCTTTTTCCCCTCTTTGAAGAAACTTTTAGGCAATTGAAATGTTCCAAAAGGTTCTTCATGGAACCATCAATGTCTATCAAGAACCTTTATTTTTAAGAATGAATGTAGAGATTCAATGGAAGAACCATTTTGGTTCTCCAAAGAAACTTTCAGTGAACAGCTCTTAAAAGAACCATTTTCTTGGTGTGAAGAACATTTTAATTATCTAAAGCAGAGGACCCCACAGGCTGTGGAAGGGTTGCTATCGGGTTGCAAGAACGTTCTGGGAAAAATATGTATTGATTTGATACTCTTGTTATTTATTGTGCGTTAATATTTGTTCTATTTATTCTGTTTTTGTTTGCTGTATGTGATTGCTATGCAGTAGCAATTTGACGATTTCATGTAAATGAAATGTTCAATAAGTAAATGAATGATTGTTTTGATCTGTTACATATATATTATTCTAAAGAACCTTTCTCCGCTAAAAAGAACGTTTGTGGAATGGAAATATTCCATGGATGTTAAAGGTTCTTCATGGAACCATCAATGCCAGTAAAGAACCTTTATTTTTAAAAGAGCAGTTTTAAAAAAAAAAAAAAATCTTTTAAAAATACTTTTTAATAATGCGAAGAACCTTTTATGGAAATATTGATATTATACATTCCTCATGGAACAATCAATGCGAATAATAAACCTTAATTTTCAAGAATGTAATGATTCAATAGAAGAACCATTTTGGTTCTCCAACGAACCTTTCAGTGAACATTTCTTTAACTTTTTTTATTGTTGTTGGTGTGAAGACCATTTTAATAACCTAAATGAGCTTTTTCAAACTTTAAAGAACATTTTGTGGAATGGAATTTTTCTATGGATATTGAAGATTCTTCATGGAACCATCAATGCCAATAAAAAGCCTTTATAGCATTTATTTGCATGTATTCATTACCAAAAAGGCTGGAACTTTGTGTAGCCTATTTGTTGTGCTCAATGCCAAAAAGTTCAGAATATGAGTGGCATTCTTGGATCTCCTCATCATAAATACAAAGAAAAGTCAAGGAAATTATCATTATATATTGAAAAAATCAAACTATGAATACCTTTGCATGATGTTATGCTACTTATTACCATGCTTTGACTATCTCAGCGCTCCACAGCCCGCTGTAAACCCGTTGTGACGGCTCGCGTCGTCTGCGACAGCGCCGTTCAGCTCGTGTAAATGAGAGATGAGAAATACCAGCAGATCTCCACCTCTCTTCCTCTGAGGGATGAAGTGTGCGTTTGAAGCTTTCTCCTCTGTTAGTCATCGCATCGTATTACCGTTTAAATTTCCTCGGGTAACATTCCAGGGTCGCTTCGGTTCTCACACACACACACGGGCCGTGTATTGAGTAATTAAAGTTTATGCTTGGCTTCCTTAAATCAAAATCAAGCTGGCACAGGAAAGCCGACCGCGAGCCGTCTGAGAAATGTCGAGCGTCGTGAAGTTGCAACATGTGGCGTCGCACGGCTGCTCGCTCGCTCCGTATCGCGAGTCGATGTCAGTTTGCCGCATACTTCCTGTCTGTAGCCAGGGAGCATCTTTTCTAATGCATGTTTCATTTTGAAAGGTTTATTTGGAAAGGCGCGTGAGGCAGGTTAGCGCTTCTGTCTCATGAGAGATAAGACAGACGGTGCAAAGTTCAGCAAACAAACTCCGCGTTTGTTGTTCTTGGCGGTGAAAAGTTGTTAGTCGAAGGCGTAATCTAAGCTTTTATTATTCTGTTCGCATTTTCTTCTGGCATGGGCCCAACGTTGATATGTGAAGTTGAGTGAAGTTGGAAGGAGGTGTCCTTTGCCCTTCACTGTGTTGATTTTGTTGTTGTTTTTGTGTCGTCCTCAGATTTCCCAACATGTGAACCGCTGACCCAGTTTGGCTGTACTAATGGGAAATGCATCAGTGTGAAATGGCACTGTGATTCCGGTGAGCTAAAGTGAATGAAGATCTGAATGGATTATTATTTTTTTTAATTATTTATCAGAATAATAATAATTAGTTAATAATAAGTTGATAATAATTAGATGAAAGATTTTCCTTTTTAACATTTACCTTCTTCTGAAAAAAATAAAAATAAAATTTTATTAAAACTTTATTTCCTGGGAAAAGAAAAGAAAAGAAAAGGGAAAAAGAAATGTAGTTGATCCCACGTTGTGTTTGTCCTGCTTCTTTTTTCCTCCCATCAATCTGTCCTTCCTTATTTCCTTGATACTTTCCTTCACTACTTCCTTCCTTCCTTATTTCCCTTCTTCCTTTTAATTTCATCTTCCTACTCTTCTTCCTTCATTTCATTCATTCTTTCTTTCTTTCTCCGTCTATCATTTTGTCCATCCTTTCTTCTTACTATTCTTCCATCTTACTACTCCTCTTTCTTCACTGATTCTTTCATTTCATCCATCCATCATACATCCATCCATACATCCATACATCTATCCATCCTTCTTTCTTTCTTTCTTTCTTTCTTTCTTTCTTTCTTTCTTTCTTTCTTTCTTTCATCCTTCCTTTCTTTCATGTAAACTTGCTTCTTTCCTTCTTTATCAATTCCTTTTGTCCATTCGTCCTTCCTTTCTTCTTTCCTTAATTCCTTCCTCCTTTTTGGTCTGTTCTTTTTTCTTTATTTCCTTCCTTCATTTGTCCATCCATCCTCTCTCCCTCTCTCTCTCTCTCTCTCTCTCTCCCTCTCTCTCTCTCTCTCTCTCTCTCTCTAGAGGATGACTGTGGGGACGGCAGTGATGAGGTGGGCTGTGTTCACGCCTGTTCAGTGGCTCAGTTTCAGTGCTCCAGCGGGAAGTGCATCCCTGAGCACTGGATGTGTGACGGGGACAATGACTGTGGTGACCTCAGCGACGAGAACGCCACCTGCTCCAGGACAGGTGCTCATGATCGCACAAAACACAAACACACAGAAACATTGACCTAGAACTGACGTCTTCCACCTTCAAAATGTCAACATTTGTAACCACAAAACTTTAACCATCAAGACTCTTTCCCTCCATCAGCGCTCTCCGCCATTAATGACTGCAGCGAGAAAGAGTTCTACTGCCGTGGCGACGGAACCTGCGTTCCTGAAATGTGGCGCTGCGACGGAGACAAAGACTGCGAGGACGGTAGCGATGAATTTGCCTGTGAGGGAGCCAAGAGAATGTGTGACCCCAAGGCAAAGTTCACCTGCAAGGTCTCAGGTAGAAAGCAGTATCTATTACATAATCAAGTTTCACACTTTGGAAAATTCTCTATAATGTCATCTCTGGGTAAAGAGGGTCATAAATATGATCATTAATCGATTGATTGTGGCCTGGGGTGGCGTGATGAATCAGCACTCATTCAAATTATATTGCATTACCGTTATTCCGCTGAAAATGGGACTGTGATGGGAAAAGACGCTTCCAGAAGACCATTGATTATTGCTTTGCTTCCCTCTAGACTGAATTAATCATGTTTAAGATGCATCGTTTTGTTCTGATTGAGGCAGACCAGGAATATTTTATTACCCTTGTGAGTTGGGTTCAGGTAGAATTGTATTTGTGTTCGTGTGTGTTTATGGTTAAGTGTGTGTGTGTGTGTGTGAATTGATCTGTGATGCTGAAATTCTAAAGTTAGAGGTTGGAAAGTGGAGCATTAGCCACTTAAAAAAGCTGGAGGCTTATGAGAGGAACTTTTGAGAGAAAAAAAATACCTACTTCAATTTGTGACATAATATACTAGAGCTGTCAGTCAACTAAAATGTGTAATTAAAAATAATTACATAATATGAAGTTTAATTAAGCAAATTAATGGCAGGTAAACTGGATATTTGCCCCAAATGAAGCTAATTCAAAGGCATTGCATTATTGTGCCTGAAAAACCTGCTGAAAACATCTTAAACCAGCCTAAACTGGTTTCCTGGTCTTAGATGGTCTCTTAGACATGTCTATTTAAATAACCAAATTAATAGTAATTAATCAAATTTAAAGGGATATCTGATTTTAAAAAAATCCAAATACATCCCTGCTGAAGAAACAAAAAACAGCCTAAGCTGGTTGGCTGGTTTTAGCTGGTCTTCCAGCCTGATCATAACTGGTTTGCAGGCTGGTTTTAGATGGGTTTTACCACTTCTTTAGCTGGTCTGGGAAACCAGCTAAGACCAGCCAAAGAGAATAGGGTTGTTGTTTTTTTTTGTTTTTTTCTTAAACCAGCCTTAACTGGTTTCCTTGTCTTAGCTGGTCTCTTAGTCTTGTATAATTAACACAATTAATGGAAGTTAATCTAATGTGTGTGGATATTTGCTTAAAAAATTGTCCAAATGAAGCTAAATAAGAGACATTGCATTATTTTACTCAATAAACCAGCTGAAAACATTTTAAATCAGCCTAAACTGGTGTCCTGGTCTTAGATGGTCTCTCAGGCATGTATAATTAACCAAATTAATGGAAAAAAAAACGTGTATGTGGATATTTGCTTAAAAAAAGGGTCCAAATGAAGCTATAAAGACATTGCATTATTTTACCCAATAAACCTGCTGAAAACAGCTTAATCCAGCCTAAACTGGTTTCCTGGTCTTATCTGGTCTCTCAGGCTTGTCTGTTAGCTGGTTTTAGAGAGGTTTTGGACACTTATTATCCTGGATGACCAGCTAGCTGTCTAGCTAAACACCAACTTGACTTAGCTGGAGGATTAGCTAGAAAAGCTAAAGACTGACATATGCTAGTTTAAGCATTTTTTTTCAGCAATAAGTAAATATTGTTTATGTCCATATAATTAATCATAAGCCTATCACTAGCCTACAGAAAACGTCCAGTGTGAACACCTCCTTATTCATTCTGTGTTGCCTGCTCTCGCTAAGTGCCCTGTAGCAACTTGTTAGCGTGTTTACATTAGCAATTTAAAGCACGTAACAGTTTCACATTTGAGGTGTCACTGTGTGTAATTTATGCTGTGGAACAAAACGTGGAAGTCACGAACCTCATTTTATTCTTAAATCTAAAACCGCTTTTGCAAAGCCATTAGAAATCCCTGAGGGGAGCTGTTAGCAAAAATGCTAATTCACTTCCAGGTTGTAGAGCTACAAACCGAACGGCTAGAAACTATAGAACAACTGTCAAAATGGTTTAGTGCCTTGGACCTTTCATAAACATGGAGGAGATTTTAATTTGAGCCTTTTTAATCGCATCTAGCCTGAATTCAGGTAGACCTAGCTAAACAAAGTTTCTGGAAAGCCCAAAGTAAAGTGAATTAAAATCTGATTAAGCAAAGTCTCAGTGAAGGTCTAATGAACGTGAAGACACTATTTGGTCTTGGAAGATACAGAAAAGTAATTTATGTACTCATCGCCCTGTTTCACCTTCTTAAAGAACTTGTCTGGAGAGATAATGAGGGAACCGCTAATGACTTGTCTCACATGCTCAAAAAAATAAATCGAAACACCTTAGGTTACTCAGTACACCATTAAGAAGAACTGATAAGGATTCTGTATGAAAATGTACAGAGAAACTCATGTCTCACATTAAATTGGAGAAAAGGGTATTTCAATAAATACTTAAGTCATAAAAAAGTGGCTACGAAACTGTCAGTCTAGTGCGAACAATGGCTGGATACCATTCAATTGCATGCCTTAAACTTTAAAACTGTCAGTTTCCCAAACACTTTTGCTATCAGTAGCTTCTTAACATTGCTTTTTCCCCTTACAGTCTTTAGAAAGCTCTCTTTTTTTCAACGTTAAAAAATAAATAAAAACAATGATTATGTACCACATTATCGCTAATGATATGGCAAATACCAAGGTCCAAAAAGCACTCTGAAACCATATGTTGCCCTATGGGAAATTATATGCCGTATCACAAATGTGGTTAAAGAAAAAGTGTGCAGAAAGCAGATAGCTTTGTAGAGCAACGACACAGAGAGTTAATGATGTTAAAAAAGTCCTTTGTAACGCATTTGTTTTTTCTGCACCGTAGGGAAATGCATTAGTAGGGACTGGGTGTGCGACGGAGACATCGACTGCGAGGACCAATCGGATGAGGAGGGGTGTGAAGTGTCCGTCTGCAAGCCTCCGAAGTTCCCCTGCGGCAATGACACGTCTGTGTGCCTCCCGCCAGAGCGAATCTGTAACGGCTGGAGGGACTGCGCTGACCATTCCGACGAGGGACCCTACTGTGGTGAGTCATGGGATGTGGGTTGTTAGTTAACGTTGACCGGCCCCTGACACAGATGGTGATATAAGGATTAATGTGATGTAAACGTGTTCATGAATCAACATCCTCGTTGGAACGACATTGCTGTCAACCAATCAGATTTTCAGGTTAGGTTTAGGGGTAGACATGGGTATTTAACAGATCTATCTATCTATCTGTCTGTCTATCTGTCTGTCTGTCTATCTAATCTAGATTTTTTTTCCCTTTTTATAAAGGCCTGTTTCTTCCTCATAATAAACATGTAAATACTTACACTTTGTAAGAAAAATAACATAATTAATCATTTATTTTTTTAATCTATTTTATTTAAATTAATATTATTTAAAATAATTTTACATGAGAAATGGTTACAGTTGAAAAACAAAATCACATTATGTGATGCAAACTTACCTTTTCAGAAAAGTCCCAATTTTGATATTTAAAGTTGCAGTTAGGCTTCCATAAATATCTAAATATACTTAAAAATAAATAAAATAATAATAATAATAATAATAAATAAATAAATAAAAGTTGCTCAAAAAGAACAAAAATAATACTAATAAAAAAGTGTAAGATATCAAAATCAGTTTTTATCTTGTAGGAACAAAAAATCTCAATAAACCTTATTTTTGGCTTAAATCATTGAAAAAAAAAGGAAATGATACAAGCATTATAATCCATGCATTCTATTATTATGCAAGATAATAATAGTATTATTATTATTATTATATAAAAATTATATTCAATAATGTATTTTAGTCTTCTACTACTACTACTACTAATAATACTAATAATAATAATTTATTATTATTATTATTATTATGCTTCTCAAGTTAATTTATCCTATTAATCTCAATGCTTAGATATTTTTATGGGACAAAAATAATTTTATTTACGTTTTATTTATTTAAATATATACTATAATGCATTGCAATATTATAATAATATTTTTATTATGTTGTAGTATTTTGCTTCTCAAGTAAGTTTGTCTCATTTATCTCAACTTTTAGAGATATCGACTGGAAAACGGGACAAAAATACTCAAACTTTTAATGTTTTTCGCCCTGTAAGGGTTTCATTTTCATTCAATTTGATTGTTAGCTTTCAAAGACAAATTTAAGAGACATTTTACCCTTTAAAAAATCTTTAATAAAAAAACATCAGAATGTAAAAGAGTGTGATATAATTATACAGACTCCCAAATAATGTCTTTATATACTGCTTTTGTCATTATTTGATGTGAAATAAATTAATTTGTTCCTTTTTTGTGGTAAGTGTAGTGTCTAGTGTGTGTGTGTGTGTGTGTGTGTGTGTGTGTCTCACAGTGATTCTGATGCTGTGTTTGGCTCTTGGGGGATTGGAGGATTTTAGTGAGTGTGTATTAAGGTTCATTTAGGAAAGCTTCAGAGAGAGATCTCTTCCCTCAGGTGAGATGAGGTAGTGCTGGAATATCAGCTTAGAGCCAATTACATCTATCGGCTCCTCCACACACACACACACACACACACACACACACACACACACAGACACACACACACACACACACACACACACACACACACACACACACACACACACACACTTTCCCCTCCAGACTGATTAATGCTGGAGAGCACACTGAAAACTGGCCTCTGAGGATGTGTGAGAGAAGAGAAACAGACTCTGGATGGTCTTTTTTGCTGTTAGTAATGACTGAAGAGACTAAAATATATATATATTATCCACCGTCTACGTGTGAATCGCCTTATTTTTGGTACAAAATATGAATCAAATATGAGGAATGACTCAACAAATTCAATATCTCTCATACTCCCCAGTCATATGACATTTAGCTGAAATATCATCAGATATCGGTTCCGTCTGTCAGAGAGGAGATTTGACTGTGAATTTATTTCCTCCTTTTGACCAAAATAATTAGGTTTTGTTCAGACAGGCAGCAAAAATCCAGCTCAAATCCGTTTAATTGTTTGTAGCAAAAACCACATAGAATCTGATTTTAACAAACCTCATCCAAACCTAATCAATATGTGGCTTGAAATCAGATTACAATCCGGTGTGTTTCAGATCAGATCAGGTTTTGTTTTCAGCGTTTGGGATGTGACTGTAGTAACGTGCAGCTAAAGCTAGAATGTTATACAGTCACACAAAGCGTCTTCAGCTGAATTCCCTCTTTTATGCACACATGTGCCGTTCTCTTTGTAATGAATAGTGAATGAGCAAAAGAGCGAGCTGTTTTGAACACAGCATATGCCAAATTTTCTCTTTTTACAATGACAGCTTCTTTTGTATGTCTCTTAGCGTAAGTCATCACTATGGCAACCATGCCGGATGCCGGATTTTGAGTACACTATCTACAAAAATGGAGCAGATTTGAATATTTTATTTAATTTTTTTAATATAAAATATTTAATTTAATATTTTATACATATATATATATATATATATATTTTTTTTTTTTTTTTTTTTTTTTTATATTTATTCATTTTCCCCCCTATATTTATTTATTTATTTTCAATGAGTATATCTTAACATCCTTAAATAAAAAAAAGCAATTGCTTTCTACTTATTTTCTGAGATTTTCTTGAATCAAGTTCATTTCTTAACCCATTTATAAATTGGTTTCTTCATTAAATTATGTTAAATCTATCTTTTAAATAACGTTAAATAATGAGAAAACATTTGACATTAAGGTGAGAAAAAATGTATTCAATGTATTTTCTGAAAATCTTACTATGTTAAGAATTTTGCTTCTCAAAAAAGTATTATTAATTAATGAATGTATTTATTTAAAAATAAAAAAAATTAGAATTAAAAAAAATAAAAATATAGAAATTATAAAAATGATATAATTTACGTATGTATGTGTTAATTTAATTATATATATATATATATTTTCCCTTTAGAAAATAATTTTGCCATTTAAGCTAAGAATAATAAACTTAATTCAAAATATATTTTCTGAAAATAAGTCTTTATATATATATATATATAAGGTAATTAAAGATATTAAGACTTATTTTCAGAAAATATATTTTGAATATAGTATAAATTATATATTTAATTATTTATTTTTATTAACTTTTTTTTACCATTAAGCTAAGAATAACAAACTTAATTAAAAATATATTTATTTTAATATAAATTGTTTTATATTATTTCGTTTTATTGCATTATATCTTTATATCTCGCTGGCCTTTAACGAAAACAGTAGTGTCATTTGTGTTGGCGCTGAATTGAAAAGCTGTAGCACAAATCCCAGCATGCGCAGGTTCAGCGGGCTTGAAAAGAGCATTTAACGTTGCATTTTAGTCTAATGCCTCTATTAATTTTAAAAGGGCCAATCAAACCCCCATTAACTTTAAGCACACTCTCAATGTCCTGCTAAAATATCTTGAATATGGCAATGAATGTTGGGCTGAACCCAAATCCTCTTAGCCGCTGGCAGAGATGAATGCACTCGCCCTGGTCAGGATAAACACCAAACCGTCAAAACCCAATGGTCTAGAAACATTCCAAAAAAAATTCTGAGCTAGATAAATATTGTTTAAAACAGACCTGGCCTTCACATAATAGGACTAATCATGATGAATGGGCCACCAGATTACGTTCCCAGCTTTGTAGAGTGAATCTTGGAGAGAAATAGGTCACTATTTTTTGTTCTTTTTTAGTATGCAACTCAAATGCTCCAGCCAGATTGCCAATGCTTAGCTGTTTTTTTACTTTTATATATATATATATAACTATCAACAGCTCTTTCCTGATCTCACTGGGCTTCGCAAGGTTTTGCCCTGCAGCTGCTTTTCTCAGTGCTACAGAAGACGTGTGAATGGACCTGCTGGCCTTTGGCCTGAAGTGCTCTTGGCTTTGGGGACCCAAAACATCTTCTATCTTCTCAGTGCAATGAATTGTGAATTACAGTTCGTTTTTAATGCAACCTGATGAGATTTGACATACAGCTGAATGCTCACTGAATCTGTCCAGTGTTGGGGAAAGTTACTTTTAAAAGTAATGCATTACAATATTTTAATTCTGATTTCTCTCAAAATGAGGACAGAAGAGCTGCCGTTCAATAAATGGGAAAACAAAGTAACTGGTGTTACTCATTTGAAAAAGTAACTCCGATATTTTCTTGTAATTTAAAAAGTAATGTGTTACTTTACTAGTAGGGGGGAAGTCGTGGCCTAATGGTTAGAGAGTCAAACTTGTAATCCAAAGGTTGTGGTTTCGAATCTCAGGTCCGGCAGGGATTGTTGGTGGGGGAGTGAATAACCAGCGCTCTCTC
Source organism: Schizothorax lantsangensis (assembly GCA_027422415.1). Taxonomy (NCBI): domain Eukaryota; kingdom Metazoa; phylum Chordata; class Actinopteri; order Cypriniformes; family Cyprinidae; genus Schizothorax; species Schizothorax lantsangensis. Next base: position 17,392,293 of record CM049843.1, on the reverse strand, counting down.
CTCCTTCAATACCACGACTGAGGTGTCCTTGAGCAAGACACCGAACCCCCAACTGCTCCCCGGGCGCCGTAACATGGCTGCCCACTGCTCCGGGTGTGTGTTCACTTAGGATGGGTTAAATGCAGAGAATACATTTCACTGCTGGTTATATACTCTCTATATAATCGTGTATGTGACAAATAAAAAAATCTTAATCTTAATCTTACTAGTTACTTGAAAAATATCTATCTATCTATCTATCTATCTATCTATCTATCTATCTATCTATCTATCTGTCTTTTATCTGTCTGTCATTTTATCTGTCTGTCTGTTTATCTATCGTTCTGTCAGTAGGATTTTGTTTATGATTTCTGAATTTTAAATAAAGACTTCAAGGTCTTTAGTAAAACAACATGTCAAAACCAAGATGATAAAATCAGACCATTTTTTTATATATCAGCCTTTAAACTGAATTTTTAAGTGTCTCTGAGTCCAAAAAGAGCCATTATATCCCTCTGCTGGAACTTTTTAAATTTTCTCTGCTGTATTAGTAGCTTCGCTCAGACCTCACGACTCCTTGGTATCACTAATGCCAGATTGCACCCTAGCTTTATTGAATGTACTTTGACTTGCCATTTTATACCTTTTCGTGCTTCTTTCCCTCATCAATGATCCATTTCTGTTCCCCACATCTCTTCTGCCTGTGCTTTGTTGTTTTCCATTTGAGTGTCTAGCACATTTTTATTCACTCCGCAACTCCACCAACATGACTGCCTTGAGGTTTATGGATACATTATCCTCTGTCAGTGCTAGACACTTCATTTAAACCTTGAAACCACTTGCTGATCAAGGTGGTGTTACCTTGAATCCCTCTGTGGCCTCTTAATTTTTTGGGGGAAATCAAACAAATGTATTTCTTATAGTTGTTGCATAATTAATTGGGATTATTTTACCATAAAATGATTTAATCGTCACCTTTCTATGTCTCAGTAGTTATTCAGTGAACTTGATTTTTAATGTTCATTTAAGCTTGTTTTCCCTTCAAGTGCATTAATATTGTACACAAAGGATTAACAAAGCCGTTTGCAGCCAATGTATGCTTTATCATCACTGTTAGAAATAACACTATTGCACTTATTACCCAAGTGGCTAGCTGCTATATTCTGCTAGTTGACAACTTTAGCTAATACTTAACAATGTTTTTCCATTTAGCATCTTACCATGGGACCACTTCAGTGGTGTACCGTCACATTACATCGTCCAAACCAGTCTTCAGCCATAAATCACAATAAAGTGATGATAAGGGTGGAAGAGGCTTGGAGTTTAGTGCCTCTGAGCTTTCACTGGAAGAAAAACTAAGAAGAACAGATATACTAGAAGAACATACCTATAGTACACTGGGAGAAAAAAAAGGTTTTAAGGTACTACTATGAACTAGTAGGCAAATAAGTTGCAAAAAGGTGCTGATAAATCGCATTCAATTATGAACGCGATTTTGCGTGGCTTGTCAGCGAACTACGGCTCCGTGTATTAAATGCCGCTCCATCTGAAAGCAGGTGATGGAGATTTACCGCTAATCAAAGAACCGGCTTTACTGACGAGATGCACAAGACAATCGCATGCGATTAATCGTGCAGCCCTAGTCTCACCCCTATTTTGATAGCTCCGCCCCACACATATGTATGCAACCCAGGCAACGATTAGTTCTGTGAAACAAAGCAAAACCAATGTTACTCACCTATCGAGAAGAAACAAAGCAACCTCGGTGCCCGATCGCAAGCCTTCCCGCTCCTTGAGTTCTCTCCAGCGCTGGAAAGCTGATCCGATATTTACACGGGTCCTACTTCTTGCCTTATCATAACACCGTGTCTACACCGGACGCGAGCGGCGTGACGCGACAAGATACTATAGAACTCATTATAATCAGTGATGCTGTCTACACTGGATGCAGTGTGACACGACACGACAAATCCCCGACAGTAAACTGCTGCCACGTTCTATTTATGACGTATTGACACAAATTTCAAATGATTTTCAACGGTTGCTTTGTCGTGTCCAGTGTAGACAGACTTTAGCTGTTGCTGCGCGGTGCGGCACAACAGCTGTTCTTTTGTTCCGCAGACGTTTTCCTCTTTTGTTTTTTATTCACCATCTCTATCTTTCTGTCGTCGTCGCTCGGCTAATGTCCATCATGTGCACTGAGTGCTCTCCTCTGCGTCATGAGTAGATACGCCCCTTACTGCTGATTGACTACAAGTTTGTTTTGGTACTCAGCACGACTCAGTTTTCTAAAGCTTTTTTAGAAAAAATACATACCCCACCTTTAAAGGTACTTTCACAGTGATAAGCTGCTGTACCCCTTAAGGTACAATGTTTGCGCTTTTGTCTTAGAGTGCAAACAGGCCTGCATTCTCTAAGGCCTGCATTTGTGAGAAACTATGGAGCGAAATAAGATCTCATTGAGTCAGTCCACTTGCTTCCAATTGCTCTAGCTGACCAAGAAGTGTATAGCCTGGAGGAAGCACCAAACTCTTTCTTGTTTGTTCTTTCTCTGCGATTTCCTTCACTCCTCCAAGCGTCTACGGCTCCCTGCTGTTCAGCCGTATGTCTTTTGAGGAATTCCATCCGTTCTTGCCGCCTCAGTGTTCGGACCCTGCTATTTTCTTCTGAAGTGACAGTTTCTTCCATTCTTTCTGACAATAACCCACTTCGCCTGCTTTTTCTCTCCATCTCAGATGAGTGTTCGGTGAGGAAGGGCGGCTGCAGTCACGAGTGCTCGGTGGCGCCAGGTAAAGGGGTCGTGTGTTCCTGTCCGGCGGGGTTCCAGCTGGGTTTGGACGGCCGGACATGTGAGGTCCTGGATTACTGTACCAAGCACTTACGCTGCAGCCAAGTGTGTGAACAACACAAGAATACTGTGAAATGCTCCTGCTATCCAGGCTGGAGTCTTGGACCTGATGGAGACAGCTGTTATAGTACAGGTAAACAGCGGCCTGTTGATTCTTGGTTGGCCTTTGGTTAACGATCTGAATTTTTCGCACAAAAATTGGAGGTTCAATCCCAAATAGGGTTAAAACCAGATTACAGTCCAAACCACAAGGCAATTAACCTCAGGGGAACCAAATGACCCTGAATTTCTGTGCTGTAAATAACACGGATAAATGGCTGCAAGATGACAAGCAAGTTAATTTAGTGCACATTTATTCATATTTACTTTCAGAAAGAGGATTGTCCAGTCAGTTTTAAGGTGTAAAATGCATGTGTAAAATATATGCATTTCAGAGAGCAGAAGTGAGTTGGGAAATATCAGAGAGTTCAGACTCCAGCACACTTGATGGTTGTGGAGAGGGAGATGTGCAAAGAGCACTAAGTAACATGTTTTAATAAAAAGAAAAACAAGCTTTTACTGAAAAACTCGGCTCAGTTTTCAGAGCTGTCAAAATGCTTTTAGTTTTTGTCCGAATTGAAACGGCCAGCTATAATTCATATTGCAATCCACATAAGGTTTTCTCTCCAGTCTCAGACGTGTAGAGATGCCAGCCACATAATGCTGGATACCATTTTTAGTTTATTCATAGCTTGTAATGTGCTAAGAATTTATTTAATAAATTACTGTTATTATTATTATTATTATTATTATTAAAGTAATATTTTAATGTTTTTTTCATGAATAATTTTCAGATGTCTTGCCTTTTTTAAATTTAAATGTTACTTTTTTTAAATTTTATTTGTAATCAATTTAATTTGATTAATTTTAATCAATGCAAGGTAATTTAATTTGTGATTAACTAAATACTTTTAATAAAGGCATATATATGTATGTGTGTAATTTTTTATATTATTTTAACTTCTCAGCATATATATATATATATATAATTTTTTTTTTTTTTTTTTTTTTGACCAACTTGTCAGTGTAAAAAAGTTAATGTTGTGTACCTTTTTTACACTATTTTCTTTTTTCACTTTACAGATTATTCTTATTCTTATTTATATTATATTCATATTTGTATTCTTATTCTTATTATTCAATAATAATAAACTAATAAAAATAATAACTTTACCAGTATAATGCAAAAAAACATATATTTTATTTTAGTTTTATTTTATTTTATTTTTTAACGTCTTAGTATTTTGAAATTTTTCGATAATATTTCTTAACTTGACTTTTTGACTTGACATATAATATTTAGCTTTTTGCCAATTTTACATTTAGTGATTTAGCCTACAAATGAGTAACACTGCAATTTATTTAATTTACTCAAAATCAATTGTAAAACCAAACCCAAAAATACGCACAAATCCTTTTATTGTGATTTGATTGGGCCAACTAGTCAACATTAAACTTGCTTTTGCATTTTCACAGTCCTGCTGTATGCATTCTTGTTCTCTTTACCGCTTGTTTTCTGTCTTTTTGTAGATCCTTTTGAGGCGTTCATCATTTTTTCCATCAGACACGAAATTCGCCGCATCAACCTGCAAAGAGGTGACTACAGCCTGTTAGTCCCCGGGCTCAGGAACACCATCGCTTTGGATTTCCATTTCAGCCAGAGCCTGCTGTATTGGACCGACGTCGTAGAGGACAAAATTTACCGTGGGAAGCTGTCAGAGGGCGGCGGTATGATTCACAATTTTTTACATAGTTTATGACGGTATTAATATTTATGACTTTATTATACCATACAGGCTATAATATGATTAAATTGAATTTACAGTACATCATGCACTGATTCTTGAGTACTGGGACTGAAAACTGCAGAACTACAGAAAAAAAAGTTTGTGTCAAGGAATTATTTTGGATGAAAGCACTTTTAGGTGCAACCTCCTGCTTCTCCCAATTTCTCACAAAATGTGTTTTTCTTGCCTGTCACTCCAATACCGGTACAAACATGAATAATGTGTCAAAATATTTTATAAGTATTATCAAATCTAGCATTTACTACAGGTTGCCGTTAACACTTTGGTTGACAAAATAATTGAGGTAGTTTTGTATTCTATCTATCTATCTATCTATCTATCTATCTATCTATCTATCTGTCTATCTGTCTATCTGTCTGTCTGTCTATCTATCTATCTATCTATCTATCTATCTATCTATCTGTCTGTCTGTCTGTCTGTCTGTCTGTCTGTCTGTCTGTCTATCTATCTATCTATCTATCTATCTATCTATCTATCTATCTATCTATCGATATATAGATGATGGATAGATATAGACATAAATAGATATAGATATATAGATGCAGATATAAGTTAAAATTACTTTTTTACAATTATATTATTATATTAATAAGTAAATTATATTACAATATTATTTACTTATTTATTTTTACTTCTTTTTATTTTTCATTAATTATTACTATTTTATTTTTAATATTATTAATATTTAAGGAGTGACAAATACCCCTTTATTTCAATAAAAAAAAAAACAAATTAATTGCCACATTTATGTTATGTAGAGGTTGTATTATATTCAGATCAACAATCAAAGTGCAAATATTGATATTTTCTAAATTATTAGCAGCTAAACGTTTTGTTCCATGTCTCATGAATCATGATTCTTATTGTCATGATTCTTATTCTTCTTATTGTTCAGCATATTGTGAAGCATTTTTTTGTTTTTTTTTAGCTCTGTTTTACACTTAAAAAGCAAAGTCAGTCTACCAACTGTGTTAATTTTTCAGCTTCGAAACGTGTGAGAAGTAATTTGCACTCAGATCACAAAAGGAACTGATGAGTAGATATTGAGAAAGAGAGAGAGAAAAAAGTTCACTTCATAGGGTACCAAATTACACTCGCCAAATGCAAGTAATCTTGAGCTTGACCGACCAGCTAACAACCTAACAACCATTTATTTCCATTAAAATAACCCACTTTATTGTCCTGGCAGGTGTTTCGTCAATCGAGGTGGTGGTCCAGCATGGTCTAGCCACTCCAGAAGGTCTTGCCGTTGACTGGATAGCGGGACATCTCTACTGGATCGACAGCAACCTGGACCAGATTGAGGTGTCCAAGCTGAATGGCGAATTACGAACCACCCTCATCGCCGGGGGTATGGAACACCCTCGGGCCATCGCCGTGGACCCCGGCCAGGGGTGCGTTCTTCACTCCAGTTGAAGAAAATAACAGCAAAGCACCAGTTTTCCAATTACTTCATAGCTTTAATGAACAACTTCAGTGATTGATAGCTCCATTCGGTGGTTTGCGAATCGTAATGAACCCGTCTAATCACCCATAAAGGAGTTTTTAAATGATTTCCAGAAGGGATATTACCATGAAATTGGGCCATTACACATTCTTACCTGTTTTGTAATTGCGCTAATGCTAATGCTTTTAATGAGGATGTGGTATGCAAGTAACCCTCGTTTGAAAGTCGTTTAAGGTAGATTTTTACATCCAGTTTTGTCGTCAACAGCGCCTTGTTCTGGACCGACTGGGACGCCACGTTTCCTCGCATTGAAGGCGCTTCCATGAGCGGGAAACGGCGACATGTTGTTTTCAAGGACATGGACTCCGGGGCTTGGCCCAATGGATTGACCTTGGACCACATGGAGAGCAGGATAGTATGGACAGACGCCCGGTAAGAAGCACACAAGCACTCTTCTGTTGGGTTTTTGACGTTTTTTGCTAGACAAGACTGTTAGGGAATGTTTTGGATGGAAACTAGAAGGTGGAATTGGGAATAAGCTCAGTCATTGGTAACAAATTCAAGCGCTCGTTTTGTTGAATGATTGATATGTTTTTTTGTACCAGTTCAAATTCGAGATCCACCTCAGCTGGCGACGAAATGACAGGCCGACAGAGATATGCTATTACTATTGATTATAATTTTGCCCATCAAGTATTTTTTGTATTTTACAAAGCAGCGGCGTAGCAATTTTGCTGTCTTGACACATTCATAAACTCTCATCTTGCATTTCTCACTGCGCTAGTTCAATTCCTCTTGTGCCCGGTGGCTCCAAATGTGCCCAAATTAATATTCAGATAATGAGATTCTTGGACTTAATGAAGAATCTGATCAATTCTCGGCTTTCGATTGCCTCATTTTTGTCTCTGCTATATTCAGATCACACATCTCTCTTTCTCTCTTGGTCTGTCAACAGCATTTCTTTCTTTCTGTCTTTTTCTCTGAACAGTCTCTTGATATTAAAGTGTCAGTGAACACTAAACTCCTTCTTACAGATTGTTTTGACTCTTTTAGACTGAATACTTTTATTTATTTGGAGTACACTGTCTTTGTAGTAAAAATGTACAAAATGTTCAATGTATATTGTTGGTTTTGTTTTTACTAATGGAATGCTAAACTGTACCGTTCACAAGCCGTTTTATTTTTGTAGCTTAATTTAATGAAATTCAAATAGATTTCATTGATTCATTTTGTTTCAGTTCGGTTGGTGTTGCCCGTTTTGATGTTTTGATTTGAATTGACTTAATGTCAGTACAGTTAAATGACATAATTTAGAGTTACTGTAAACAAGATTTATGAAGTTTGGTTTGATTCAGTTCAATTCAAGTTGATTTGACTCTTCTCAGTTCAGTTAAATTAATTTTAAGTAAGTTTGGTTTTATTTGATATAGTTCAGGTTTATTTAACTTGAAACTATTTGGTTGAGGTCAGTTAATTGTAATTCTGAGTTAAACTGAATTAACTTTGATTCGTTTCAGTTCAGTTTTTTGAGGTTGATTTGATTCACTTTTATTTAATTTTTATTTGAAATAACTTGGTTCAGTTCATTTAATTGAATTGTTGTAATTCAAATTGAAACTATTACATTTTGAGGTTGATTTACTCAACTAAGTTCTGTTCATTAAAATGTCTTAATTCAGAGATAAACCAGATTAAGTTCGATTTAAGTCTGTTCGATTTAGGTTGCTTTGACTCGATCAAGTTCAGTTAATTGATTTGTTATAAATCAGGGTTTAACAAAATTTATTAAGTTCAATTTTATTAAATTCAGGTTGATTTGATTTGAAACGACTTGGTTCAGTTCAGTTAATTGCATTGTCGGAATTCAGAATTAAATGAGATTAAGTTTGATTTGATTCAGTTTGATTTGACTCGACTCAGTTGATTTAAGTGAATTGTCATAACTCAGAGTTAAACAAGCTTTCATGTGGATTGGATTTGATTTCAAACCACTTATTTCATTTTAGTTAACTGAATTTTCATAATTCAGAATTACACACGATCAAGTCTGATTTGAGTTTCAGTTCAGTTCAGTTTTTTTAACTAGAATTGACTAAACTGTACAGTTTATTCAATTGAACTGAGGTATTTCAGAATTAAATGAGATTTAAGTTTGATTTGATTCTAGTTAAGTCAAATCAAATCAACCTGAACTGAATTGAATCACACTTAATGTATCTTGTTTAATTAAATCAGTTAATTAAATTTGATGTAATTCAAAGTAAAACAAGATTGAAAATCCTCGATTTGATTCAATTCAGTTTGTTGAAACGGTGCATGACAGTGTTTATTAAGAAAGCGAATAGGGTCAGTTTTGATTTCATGTGACTTTAAAATACTCTGATAATTATTAAGAAAATGATTTATCCCTCCTCAGATCTGACGCTATATACTCTGCTCTATATGATGGAACGGGGATGATTGAAATTCTCAGAGGCCACGAGTTCCTCTCTCACCCCTTTGCTGTGTCTCTCTTTGGTGGGAATGTTTATTGGACTGACTGGAGGACTAACACTTTGACCAAAGCCAACAAATGGACCGGAACCAATGTGACTGTGATCCAAAAAACCAGCGCCCAGCCCTTCGATCTGGAGATATACCATCCTAGCAGGCAGCCACAAAGTAAGTAACCGTCTCACTGTCTTTCAAAACTGTCTAGAGAGGATTTGAAAGGGATGATGATTTGAAGGATCCAACAGAACATAATGAGAGAAATCTCTAGATTGAACGAAGTTGTCATGTTGGATTAACAGCATACAATGACCCAGTTTTGGCACATTCCCATTTCTCACTAGAAGATTTTAGGGACTAATTGGCTGCAAAGCTGTCTCGTCAAGATCTCCCTTGATTCCCATAATTTCTGAAACATGAAACAGACAAACACTACAAGGTCACATTTCTGAATGTGAAATTTTTCTGGAAACTAAATGCACTTTCCTTTAGAAACAAAATACTTACCAAAACAGAAACAAAATAATGTTTTGTTTTTGAGTTCTTTTGAGAAATGTTTTATTATTTTCTTATTTTATTTTATTTTATTTATTAGGGCCCGAGCACCGATGGTGTGAGGACCCTATTGGAATTGCTCCGTTTATTTTTTTATTTTCCTTCTAAAAACAAACTGCACTTTCAAAGATTCCAATTCGAACCAAAAGACGTACCAAAACAGACACAAAAGAATGTTTTGGGTTCTGTTGAGAAGTTTTATTTTATTTTATTTTATGAAAACCATGAAAACAACAATAAAAAGAACTAAGAGAACTTTTCCAACAAATAGTTGTGTATGATTTTTTTATTTATTTTTTGTTTTGTTCTGTTTTTCCAAAGAAATGCAGAAGATGCTACAAAAATGTATTAAATTATAATAAATTAGTTATTAAATTTAAATAATTTTGTTACGATTTGTTTGTTTAGCATTTTCTGAAAAGCTGTGACTTGCTAATGTGTTCTGAGTGTTTTTTAATGGGCTGTTATAAAGTTGTTATGGTGTTTTTGCTGGTTGCTTGGGTGTATTGGGTGGTTGCTTACTGGCCCAAGTCAAAAGATCCACCCCTAATGACCTCTGGGTAATTTCTTGTGGTGTGTATCAGTTCAGTGTACGCTGAACATGTGCTTGAAATCTGTCCCGCCTTCTGTAACCCTCTTTTAATTGGCCTAATAGAATTTGTTCAACGTTTGGGCTATAAAATACAAAAGAAGAGCCAAAAAAACGTCCCATAAATAAAACACAATTGAATCAGCCCGTGATGGCTGTCCAGCATCTTTTCCCTTGGGTGTACATCTGCCAGATGCGGAAGAATCAGCCTTCTGTCAACACATAGAGCTTGGCATCATCCACCAAAGCTAAATTACACCCTTAATGGCGCTAAGAGGCTCTTTGTTAACTCATGACTCCAGATAAACACTTATAATGGGCTGGCGGAAACGTTCACAGAGCGTTCCAGATAGTGATTGGCAGCTATAAACCTACGGTTTGGATGCAGTGATATGCCGCACAGATGTGTGAAGGCTTTTTTCGAGATTGTGAGTCTGTTTTTTATGTTCTGATCAAATTCGATTTGAAGTACAACCTTCAACTATATACAGTCCTTGAAAATGATGATGAACATTGATGAAAGTGAATCTGGAGTGAATCATTTTTAGAATGATATATTTAGACTCGCCGTCTCTCGCTTTGAACCAGGTTGTTTTGAAATTTACCTCACAGGCTACTTGAGAAATGGGTGTTTGTAAGCCAAAAGTGTGCTCCTGAGCTTTTAGATTGAAACATTTATGATCATTTTTCTAGCTTTCTTTTATTTCTGCTCTTGGCTGTGCTTGTCCTGTGGCTTGACTTTACTTTGTTTTGTGATTTTGTTTATAGCGCTGATAATTTTTGCTTTTATCTTTTGCTCATTTCGTTTGTTTCATCTGTTTCAACCCCTAGGCTTTTATCTTTATTTGTTGTGATAAATGTTTATATTATGACATTTGAAGCACTTTGAGCTGCCTTTTATGTCTGAAAGGTGCTTTATAAATACAGTTATTATTAAATGTATTGTATCTTTTGTTCTTTTCAAACATTTTGATCTGGAACCCAGTTTGTTTATTTTACTTTACTTTTATTTTATTTTTACAATAATCACATGGTGCCTTAATTTTTATGAATCAAGTAAACATTCCAAGTAATTATTCAAGTAAAATAGTCAGCAATAATTTAAGAATAAAAAATTAAGAAAATGAATTCGCCTTGGACTGACCTATTTATAAAATCTTTCCAGTTTTTTTTATTTTTTTATTGCTTCTGTTCTTGTGTCTGTCCTGTAGGTTAACACTTGATCTACTCTGTTTTGAAATATTGTTTATAGCACTGGTCATTTGCACTTTAATATTTATTTATTTAGCTGTTGTTTTGTTTCATCTGTTGTTATACTAATCTTTTATTTATTTTATTAAAATGTTTTCATATTATGCCCTTCATTTGAAGCATTTTGAACACAAAAAGTGCTATATAAATAACGTTTAATTTATTTATATATTTAATTATTTAAAATTTTGAAAGGTTTTAAAACATTGTGATATGGAAAATTAAAGATTATTATTATTATTATTATTATTTTTTTTTTTTTACAAATTACATTAAAAATGTCACTGTACATTCAAGTATTTCTCAATTAGGTAAACATTTTTCAACTTTAAATTTTTCCAAGCAATAATTTAATAAGTTAATAGGCAATATTCTGAAATGAAATAACTTTTGTAAAATGAATGGACTTTAGCCTGAACCATTACTAGTAATTCTTCTAACCTTCTTCTGTGTCTGCTCTTGGCTGTTTTTGTCCTGTGGCTTAGCACCTGCTTTTCTCTGTTTTGGGATTTTGTTTATAGCTCTGGATGTCTGTTTCGTGTCAGTTTTCATTATCCATCTGCGTCTGAAGCGTCCGGCCCGCATCGCTATCGGTTTTCACGTGTCAGAATAGCTTAGCGAGAGTACCATAGAGATTACTGTATTCATTAGGCCCAAAAGTACTGTTTTTATGGACTTGTTAGGCATTTTTTAGTTACGTGTGTGTTTTACGGTCCCATTTAGAGTTGTGGAGTAACAACCTTGCTCTGAGCAAGAACAAACCCAGGGAATGTTGGGTAGGGAATAAGGGGCCTAATTACTCAGCACGCCGTCCACATCTTCCACTTGTTAGGCAGAGTACTTTTGGTTTTCAGGAGACTACATGCATGGATCCAAGCCGCATTGCATAATAACTAGCAGAAGAAATGATAAGAGACTTGAAAATATTAAGAAATTAAATGTAAAAAAAATTTACGCTGACCTGTGGAAATAATAATCAAAGGCATCGCTGTCTAATAAGTCGCTGTGATGATAAATCAGGAAAATGAAATATTAATGTGACGTATGGAGAATGTATGCTCAGATATTCTTTTATTAATGTTTTCTCTTCTCTTCTCCGGTCTTCTTCAGCTCCTAACCCGTGTGCTGGTAACAAAGGAAGAGGCCCGTGTTCTCACCTCTGCCTTATAAATTATAATGGTTCTGCATCTTGCTCCTGTCCACATCTCATGAAACTGTCGGCCAACAACCGAAGCTGCCAAGGTGAGCTCAGCCTGTCTGCTGGACTGTAGATCTCACTTTTTATGAGACGTGTTTGGCACGCACACCGAAACTCTGTGGTTTTAGGACTTTTTAATATTAGAAAATTCAAATCAAGTCTTTGTATTTTATATCATTGTATTGAATAATAATAATAGTAATAATAATAATAATTATTATTATATTTATAATAATATTATGAAGTTGCATTTTATGTATAACACATATTAATATTATTTATAATATAAAGCTTTTCAAACATTGTAATGTTAAAGCTCAAGTCAATATACAGTGTATGTGTATATATATATATATATATATATATATATATATATATATATATATATATATATATATATATGTGTGTGTGTGTATATATATATATATATGTGTGTGTGTGTATATATATATATATATATATATATATATATAAATGAAGGACTGTGTTCAAATGCCTCAAATTAAATAAACATATATGCATATCGACCCAGTCCTTTGGTACATTTGTTTCATTATATTATATTAATAAAACAAACAAAACATATATGCATATCAATTCAGTCCTTTGTTTAATTGGTACATTTCATTATATTATATTATATTTTATTATATTATATTATATTAAAAAGTGTATGCTGTAAGATATATATATATATATATATATATATATATATATATATATATATATATATATATATGACATTATTAAACTTGTTTTAAAAAAGCTATGAGTAGTTGTCTCTTTTTTGTAACATTGTTTGATTTAATATTAACATTACATGTCTTTATACATGGCAATGTCTAATGCAGAGATCTGATATTTGGACTCAAAAGTGATGTTTGTAATGTGAATTACAATATAGGTTTCTTCATAAAAATGAGTGATCCACAATTGAATGGAGCTGATATGAAGCAGAATGTCTGATATTGGAATAATTATAGCGTGTATCAGGAGACTTTCGCGACCTACCTAAACTCATTACAGACTGAAATGGAGATCTCTCTTTACCGGTCGCCCCAGAGATCTCTCTGGAGGTCAAGAAAGGAGAATTTACAGTATGAGTCCTTTGAGCTTTATGTCTTTATAGCGCTGCCTTTGTAAGGACACTCAATTCCCCTTATTTTATTTGTCCCGCTAACTGATTTAGGTCATATTTTTCACTCCCAGAAATACTGGAGACAGAGAAATAGAATTCAATTGGGAATGAATTTGAGTTGATTATATATTTATGCATTTGTGAACAGGTGTGAAGAAGTTTCTGTTATACGCTCGGAGATCTGAGATTCGAGGAGTGGACATTGACAACCCGTACCTCAACGTCATCATGGCCCTCACCGTACCCGATATCGATGACGTCTCGACGATGGATTACGATGCTGTAGACGAGAGGATTTACTGGGCCGATGTGAAGACCCGAACGATAAAACGGGTGTTCATTAACGGAACCAAACTCGAAACCGTCCTGTCTGGAGGTATGGCGAGCTCCATTTTGACAGTTATAATCTTACACAGTTCACACACTTTCATTGATAGAAGAGTCAAATTATACCTTATTTTGCATTTTTGTTGTCATTTGGGTTGCAGTGATCGGCAAGTATTCACAATCAGCTGCTTGTTTCATTAGCATGAATAAATATGCATATAATTAATTTTTGCCTGGTTTTAAACACATAAATTATATAAATATATAAATTACAAATGATATGATATTGTATTATATAAATTAATTAATTAATTAATTATTTTTATTTATATAAAACATTATGAAAGGTGCTGTACAAAAAAATCTATAATATAATGAATTTTTTTTATACTAAATTATATTAAATCATCATTTTTTTTGTTAGCAGTATTAAATATGGAGATTATTTTATTTTATTTCATTTTATGTTGTTTTTTTTCCTCCCTCTTTTCATTTTTTTTGCCTGTTTTTAAACAGGTTTATAAATTATATAAATATATAAATTACAAATATGATATGGTATTATATTATATTATATTATATTATATTATATTGTATTGTATTGTATTGTATTATATAATTTCCTTTTTTTTGCTTTTTTAATTTCATAAAAATTATGAAAAATGCTGTACAAACATATACAATATAAACATTGTTATATTAAAATATATTAAATTAAATTAAATAAATATTTATTATCTTGACTAAATATGCAGATATTATATTATATTGTTATTTCTTTCCTATTCCTTTTTTATTTTTATTTAATTTTATTTACTTTTTGTCTGTCTTGTTTTAACACATTTTATGAAGTGAAAAAGGACATTTCTATTCTGTACTGTACTGTACTGTTCTGTTCTGTTCTATTCTATTCCTTCTATTTGTTTTATTTTGTTAAAACAAATTACGAAAGGTGCAATGCATAACATTATTATGTGCGCACACACACACACACACACACACACACATACACACACATATTTTGCTATATGTGTACTTTGTTTTATGTGATGTAAAGATGAAAAATGCTGATTATGTGTTGATAATATCTGTATTTACAGACCTATCTAATGTCCGTGGCCTGGCTATTGACTGGCTGTCTAGAAACATGTACTGGATGAGCTCAGACAACGACGAGACCCACATTAACGTCGCCCATCTTGATGGATCTCTCAAAACCACCGTTGTTCATGGCATGGACAAACCCAAGTGTCTCGTCCTGCATCCATCTAAAGGGTAAAAAGCAAAAACCACACTAACAATTAGCTGTATCCATATTGGAGAAGTTACGGACTGCGTGTCGCTAAAGATCGCTATCCTATTTATTAGTAAGTAATTGCACACTTCCGTCGAATTGTCACCTTTTGTTACTGTCAAAGCTGCGTGTGAGAAACATCAGTTACAGAGCTAATTACTGCACAGGTCTCTGTTTATATTCAGCGTGCACAATTAACTAAAGTTATTAGAGTCATTTTCTTAGAGTTGATTAAGACTGACAAATCGTTGTAGCCGTGAGAACTCTTTAACGATGCCAAACTGGTTGTCAGCCAATCAGAAATGCAAATTTATCTTACCCTTGTTGGACTGGTCAGTGACAGCTCTTTAATTAGCATACATTATGATTCCAAGCATGCAAGCTAATTAAAAACGAAGCCAGTTCCTCGCAATTGTTTACACGAGATTTAATATAACGCGATTCTGTAATCCAGTGATGGATCTTAAGCACGGTACAGTGTGCATGTTGTTGCCGATATCTCTCGTGATCTTTGCCCCTCGTGTCGCGTTTTTTCCGCCAGCTGTCTTCTCGTTTTAGCTTCCGACCTCGTCGACATTTCTGAAAGTCATCTGTCACGTAGGTTCATGCGCACCATCAAGATGTATGAGGGAGATAGAGACAGCTTTATTTGATTGTTTTGTGCTCTGTGGTGATTGTGAAGATAAAGTTCTTTTCTACCTTCCCGACCTTCACGTGGGTCGTGATCCTTAAGCAGAAGAGTCCCATCCTTCATCTCCAAGACTCATCCATCTCTCTGAATGATTCTTGTTTTGTTGTGGTCTACAGGAAGATGTTCTGGATGGATGGAGGCACTATAAATATGGCCAATATGGATGGCAGCAACATCAAGATTTTGCACCAGAACCAGAAGGAGCCTGTTGGTAAATTGAAGTTCCAAAACCTGCAGTAGTGAGATGTGTACTTCGAGAGTGTTTCTTTGCTTTACTCTGTTTGCATAGCTTTTTGCATTGTTTTTTGTTTAATTTAGCTTGTCGTTGCTTTGCTTTTGTCTGTTTTGCATTGCTTTTTTGTTTTTGTTTTGCTTTGTTTTTCTTTGCTTTGTTTTGCTTTTCTGTTTTGCATTGCTTTTGGTTTGCTTTTGTTCTGTTTTATTTGCTTTTCTTTGCTTCATTTTGCTTTGCTTTAGTCTGTTTTGCACTGCTTTTTCATTGCTTTTTTATTTTAGTTTGTCTTTGCTTTGCTCTCGTCTGTTTTGCATTGCTTTTCTTTGCTTCTGCTTTGCTTTAGTCTGTTTTGATTTGCTTTTGTATTTGTTTTGCTATTCTTTGCTTTGATTTGCATTGCATTCATCTGTTTTGCTTTGCTTTTCTTTGCTTTGTTTTAGTCTGTTTTGCATTGATTTTGCTTTGCTTTGCTTTTCTGTGCTTCATTTTGCTTTGCTTTTGTCTTTTCTGTAGTCATCTGTTTTGCTTTGCTTTTCTTTGCTTGAGCTTTGGTTTAGTCTGTTTCGTGTTACTTTTGTTTATGTTTTGTTTTTGCTTTGTTTTGTGTTGCTTTCATCTGTTTTCCTTTGCTTTTCTTTGCTTTTGCTTTGGTTTAGTCTGTATTGTGTTGCTTTTTGTCTTGTTTTGCTTTGCTTTTTGCTTCGCTTGGCTTTTTGTTTTTCTTTGCTTTGCCTTTGTCTGTTTTGCATTTTTATTTTTTATAAAATTATTTTTGCTCTTTTTTTTTCATTAGCAAACAGCATAGAGTAAGATGTTAGCAACACTGTTTTCTTTGCTTTAATGTTTGTTTCGCTTTTGTGATTTTACTTTTGTTTTTGTTTTTGTTTTAACCATTTAAGAAATCTGCTGTTTCAGACAATCTATTTAACATTTGCAAGATCACACGGCCTCATGTACATGTATTTACTGTAATTGCATGTGAGAATAAGGGCTCCATTTACTCATTCCTCCTCTTCCTCTAGGCCATGTCTGTTGAAATCATTATATCTATAGTAATTTGGTCTGAGTAGTAGCCCTAGGTATTGTTAGAGCTCTCTGAGATGTTCGTGGTTCTCTCCTCAACTCATAATTAAAGCAAAATCTCCCTGACACGCTGTACATGTGATTATAGCCTGAGCCAAATCTTAAGTAACAGTGGTTATCATTATGATGTGAACAAGGGATTATTGCAGATGAAGGAAGTAAAAAGAGAAATCAACCTTTTGAACTCTTTTTGAACACTATTTATGCTGTGCAGCAAATAAACATGCTTTGCTGTAGGGGAAATTGCAGATTTCAAATAACCAGACACGATTTGTTAGTGATGATGTGTGTTGATATTCATAAGATGAAACAATGTTCGGTTCTTTGTTATTTAAATTAGCTATGTTTAACAGAAACATCTCTTGTGAAAAGATAAGGTCAAATAATGAAGTTTGGGATAATTCTGTTTACTCTTGAGCATCCAGTTAAAGGAATACTTCACCAAAAAAATGAAAATTGCTATCATTTTCTCTCCCTCATGTCTTCCAAACCCAAACTGATTTCCAAACCCAAAAGTCTCTTATACTCACCAAGGCTGTATTTATTTGTTAAAATAATACAGTAAAAACTGTAACATTTTGAAATTTTATTACAATCTAAAATAACTGTTTACTATTGTAAAATATTACAATATATAAATTATTCCTGTGATGCAAAGCTGAATTCAGAAATCATTCTAATATATGGAAATTGATAATTATTATTATTTTTTTTCTAGATTCTTTGAATAGAAAGTTCAATAGAACAACATTATGTTCATATTATCAGCATGTATTTGCATGTATATGTATTTTTTATGAGCCATTGCTTTACATGTTTCATATTTTCTTTGTGCTTTCCAGGGCTGTCGATTGACTACTTGGCCAACAAGCTATACTGGATAAGTTCCGGAAACGGAACCTTTAATAGGTGTAACCTGGATGGGAGTGGCCTGGATGTGATTGACAGCTTGAAAAAAGAGCTCCAGAAAGCCATGGCATTAGCAGTGATGGGTGAGTGAAGGCTGTTTTCATCAGCATTGATTTAGTAAGGTTAATTATAACCAAGCAAATAATGGAGCTATTTAATTAGTACGGTGATAGACAGTATAAATGGTTTGTGAACAACGGCGTATGAATGATAAGGAACAGTTTTTATGCTGAATGTGGGCCTCGGGGTTTTTGTTAAGGCTTAATTGTGGAGCTGTTTTAGTACACTGCAATTACAAATCAATTGATGGATATTGTTGTTTTCAAAGGGCTTGAATCGCAACACTATTCATGTTCTGACATGGGTTTTTTTCTTGAACTTTGATGACTCACGACTTTTGATATAACAGCTGTGTTTGCTGATTGTAGCAGCTCTGCAGGGTTTGAGACTCGGCCAAAGACAGATATGAATTTGCGCTGTCATCTTACATGTGGCTTCTGACTCACGGTTGATTTTTGGTGCAAATCCTAAAGATTTTTTTTTTCTTTTTTTGTGTGACATTTACATTTATTCATTTAGCATGTGCTTTTATGCAAAGCAAATGAGGAAAACCGAGCGATTTGTCAAAATGGAGGAAACTGTATTGACAATACAGATGGCATAAAATTTTAAATTGCTTGTGATGTTCCTCATTTTCTCTGGATAAAAGTGTCTGCTGAATGAGCAAATGTAAATTTAAAATGGTTATTCACAACTCATTTAACTTCTGTAATGTGGCTTATTCTTAAGTGACCTGATTTGATTGGACTTATAAAAAGAGAAAACATGTTGGAAAATCACATTTTGGGTTATTATTAAAGGAATATTTCTGGATTGGCAAATTTGTGGTCAAATGTGTATATATATATATATATATATATATATATATATATATATATATATATTATGGGTGTAACGATACGTGTATTCGTATTGAACCGTTCGGTACGAGGCTTTCGGTTCGGTGCGCATTACAAACCGAACGATTCGTTGGACTAATCCCATTACGTTTGGAAAATAAATGAGCTCAAAGTGTGTGAAATATCAGTGCCACTGCGCTCAACAACGCAGCTCAAACGACGTAACAGGCAACGTGCTGTCTGCCCCGTGATAACCTCACCTTGCTGGGGAGAATCTTCACTTCAACTGAATTGCTCAAATATTTAATTATGACTGCAATACTATGTTATACAGCAGTGAATTATATTATTTTATATGGAGCACAAACGTCCGTCTGTGTAACAAACTATGTGCATATTTACAGACGAACTACACTCATGTTCATATGCCCAGACAGTCAACAGTGATAGGATTTTGGAAATGCTGTTTTGTACTCGTTCATTCACAAGTCTGCTACGGTTCGGTTCTTTGAATGCGCTGCTAACTCTGCCGGTGGAGAAGAGTTTCAGAGTTTCAGAAGAGTTTCGCCTCTGGGCGAAACCAGAGACATTATTCTACTGAATGAAAGCTTAAGGTTTATCCAAAATGTCGCTAGTTGCTATGCGCTTTGTCTTACAAAAGAGTCGGTAAACACTGCAACACTGGTTCATGCGCCCGCTGTGTGTGTGTATGTGTGTGCGTGTGTGTGTGCCACGCACGGAGGTCTGAGTGATACGTGTGCGCTTGAAATACGACGTTGAGGCGGGTCCGGATTTAATTCCCTCCCGGTCCGGAGTCCGGACTTTGAGAAGTTATGAAAATGAAACTAAAACTTTAAACTTAAAAGAAACTTAAAACTACTATATATGTATATACAGGTGCATCTCAATAAATTAGAATGTCGTGGAAAAGTTCATTTATTTCAGTAATTCAACTCAAATTGTGAAACTCGTGTATTAAATAAATTCAATGCACACAGACTGAAGTAGTTTAAGTCTTTGGTTCTTTTAATTGTGATGATTTAGGCTCACATTTAACAAAAACCCACCAATTCACTATCTCAACCAATTAGAATACTTCATAAGACCAATAAAAAAAACATTTTTAGTGAATTGTTGACCTTCTGGAAAGTATGTTAATTTACTGTATATGTACTCAATACTTGGTAGGGGCTCCTTTTGCTTTAATTACTGCCTCAATTCGGCATGGCATCATGGTGATCAGTTTGTGGCACTGCTGAGGTGGTATGGAAGCCCAGGTTTCTTTGACAGTGGCCTTCGGGTCATCTGCATTGTTGGGTCTGGTGTCTCTCATCTTCCTCTTGATAATACCCCATAGATTCTCTATGGGGTTCAGGTCAGGCGAGTTTGCTGGCCAATCAAGCACACCAGCAGCTGGTCATTGAACCAGCTTTTGGTACCTTTGGCAGTGTGGGCAAGTTCCAAGTCCTGGAAAATGAAATCAGCATCTCCATAAAGCTTGTCAGCAGAAGGAAGCATGAAGTGCTCTAAAATTTCCTGCTAGATGGCTGCGTTGACTGTGGACTTTAGAAAACACAGTGGACCAACACCAGCAGATGACATGGCAGCCCAAATCATCACTGACTGTGGAAACTTCACACTGGACTTCAAGCAACATGGATTCTGTGCCTCTCCACTCTTCCTCCAGACTGTGGGACCTTGTTTCCAAATGAAATGCAAAATTTACTTTCATCTGAAAAGAGGACTTTGGACCACTGAGTTATTTTTCTCCACAGCCCAGGTAAGACACTTCTGACGTTGTCTCTGGTTCAGAAGTGGCTTGGTAGCCCTTTTCCTGAAGACGTCTGAGCGTGGTGACTCTTGATGCACTGACTCCAGCTTCAGTCCACTCCATGTGAAGCTCTCACAAGTGTTTGAATCAGCTTTGCTTGACAGTATTCTCAAGCTTGCAGTCATCCCTGTTGCTTGTGCACCTTTTCCTACCCAAATTCTTCCTTCCAGTCAACTTTGCATTTAATATGTTTTGATACAGCACTCTGTTAAAAGCCACACCTTTCAGTAATGACCCTCTGTGACTTACCCTCTTTGTGGAGGGCGTCAATGTTCGTCTTCTGGATCATTGCCAAGTTAGCAGTCTTCTCCATTATTGTGGTTTGAAAGAACAAGAGATACCCGGAATTTATACTGTAGGGATGGTCATTAATTGAAACTCCAATGTAAATATTCTAATATTTTGAGATACTGATTTTTGACTTTCATGAGCTGTAAGCTCTAATCATCAAAATTAAAACAAAAAAACTTTTGAAATGTTTTACTTTACATGCAATGAATCTAAAATATATGAAAATTTCACTTTTTGAAATAACTTAAAAGAAAAAATGAACTTTTTCACGACATTCTTAATTTATTGAGATGCACCCGTATATACAGTATATATATATATATATATATACATATATAGTAGTTTTAAGTTTCTTTTAAGTTTAAAGTTTCGGTTTCATTTTGCTGTTTTGTTTGCTCTGTTTTTAGTTTTGTTCAGTTTTTTAAGTTTTGCTGTTTTTTGTCTTGTTCTGTTTACTCTGTTTTTGTTTTAGCTGTTTTTATTTTTCTCTGTTTGTTCAGTTTTGTTTTGCTCTTGTTTTTGTTTCATTTTGCTGTTTTTGTTTTGTTTTGTTTGCTCTGCTTTTAGTTTTTGTTTAGTTTTTTTGTCTTGTTTTGTTTGCTCTGTTTTTTTTTTCATTTTTATTTTAGTTTTCTCTGTTTTAGTACTGTTTTTTTTGTTTAGCTTTGCTGTTTTTTATTTTGCTCTTTGTTTTGTTCAGTGTTTTGTTTTACTCTTGTTTGTGTTTTGTTTTATCTTCTTTGCTCTGCATCCTGTTTCTGCTCACATAATAATATAATTTTAACTTCTATTCATGCTAATTTATACTTTACAGTAAGTTTCTATTAGTTAGATATTGTTAGATATTGCATAAACAAAAAAATAACAAAGGGCAATACATTTGTTACAATATTTTTACATCTTTGTTAATGTTAAAAATAATGGCTGTTTATTGTTAGTTTATGTTAGCTCGATCAAGTAAATAATATTAACATATACAACTTTTGATTTTAATAATGTAAGTGTTTAAATTAATGTATGGAACCTTATTGTGAAGTGTGAAGGGCAAAGAAAAATGTCTAAAAATAAATAAATAAATATATATATATATATATATATATATATATACTGTAAACAGTTATTTAATAATATAGTTAATAAAATATAAACAGTTTTTTTTTTCCTTACTCAAGAAGAAAGTGCACTGATGGATTGTGCACAAAAAGATGAAGTATATTTATTAAGAAAGTACATAGGGTCAGCTTTGATTTCGTATTGTCTGTAAAGAAAAACCAAACACCCCTAGGCCATAGTTACATTCCTAAAACATATTCTTTTTTCTTTTATTTGTTGAGAGCAGATATAGTGTTTCAATTCCAGTGTCTTTCTCTCACATAAAGAAACTCAATGAAGCACTTGCCCGAGTGCCCCTCTTGCTTTCATCATTTAATTTCCTTTGACCCAGTGCATAACTCTGTCAAGAGGGGTTCTGGGATCACGGTGGCCATTTTTCATCATTTGTGGATTCACATTAATCTGTTTAAGAGTAAAACAGCTGGTTCAAAACCAGAGGATCATCAGCAGAAGACATCAGTTCTGTTTGAAACGTCGTTCAGGAGACAAAACGTCCCGACTTCCAAGGGAAAGACGATTTTGAAGCTTTATAATTGTGCCAGGTATGAACTACGTGAGAGTAATAATTTGGCTATATTTTGGGTAAATATCCTTGGGCTGTCAGCAGGCAAGACAGTTTCAGTTTATTTAAAGACCAGGGGCCTGTTTCATAAAACAAGTTTACCAAATAAACCAGGGGGCTGTTTCATAAAAGACGCTAAGAAAAGCAGGGATTAAAGTCCAAAACCTGACTTCAAATAGCCTAACAAATCAATCGGGACTAAATCAGTTTCATAAACGACAATTTAAGTTCACGCAATCTGACTAATTCGATCCAGGTTCAATGAGTCAGGATAATGTGACATGCATGCTTATTCTTAAACAGCCCTTAATGTCGATCATGTATCAAATCGATCCACCATGGCAAACAGTGAATATTTGTGCTATTTAATGCATTTGAGACATTGTGTTTTCCTCAGTGCATAACTGACACGTAACAGGTATATTTTTCATCTGTAAATGTTAGAAAGTCATGCAAATATATTCAATTTTGCTGTCGGGAGTGGACGAGGCTTACGCGAGCGAATGAGCGCTGCGGTGCGCATGCGCGCTACACAGACGGAGCAGAATAGAATAATAGCACAATAATTCTGAATAAAATACATATTCTGCTAAAATATTTGTTGTTGGACATTAAATGTGACATGTAGAATTTTAATCCTACATATAAGTGTATTTTTATGATAGCAGTAACTGTAAATCAAATGTAAGCTAGCTAATACAGCCCTACTAGCTCAAATGAGTTAAATGTGTATTCCTCTTATCAGTTAAAATGTCTGATTTCTGTTATTTATTTTCATTTTTAATTCAGTGATTTTAACTTTTGATTTAGTGTTTTTAATGCTTTAAAGAGCCATTTTAGATTGTAATGTTTTAATGTTTTAATAACCATAAAAGGTACAGCTGTCATAAATTCAGAGAGAAAGGCTGCATGGCTAGAAACTGCTGATCAACTGAATGCTCAAGTAGCAACTGTGTTAAAATGTTTCCATATATCTTTAAAAAAAAAGGTCATTGCATTTTGGGCACAATACATTAAATACATTTGGTTTTAGCCTATATTTTTATTTATTTGATTATTTAAGGTGTATTTTCTGTATACTTTTATTTTTGGACTAATAATAAAGTCAACTTATTGTATGTGAGAGAGTCAGTGGTAATATCGATGCGTTGCTATTGGTCAGTGTTAGAGGAGCTCAGCTTAGCTTGACAGTTAACCTGCTCCTGACCAGGTTAGTTTCCCATAATAATGATTATTTGGAGATTTTACAACTGCTCATCTGTTCAGAATTAGAGATTTTAGAGATAGAGATAGATATACATTTTAAATATTTACATTTAATTCTCACAATTAATAATTATTTACAATAATAATGAGCAGTTATTTTTACACAGTATATGTACATTATATATTGCATTCACTTATAGTAAACAATTATTTATAATTAATATTTATAATTAATTTGATATATTTAAAATAGTTTTATGTTTTAACATTAAATATGTTTTAACATTTACCAAAACCCCTTTATTTATATTAATATAAAATTGTGTTAATATAATATAACTGCACAAATATAAAATTCTGTTGATTATTAGCTTTTTTTTAACAATGGCTTGAAATATAACTATTATATAAATGCAATTAAATTAATTTACAATAAATATGAATAACACATTTTTGTTTGTATATTTACAAATTATATCTATATAAATTGTCTATATGGTTTAATTTTTAGATTTAAATTGATTTTAATTATAGATGTGATAATTTTTATTAGTTTATTTTCTTTTTTAAATCAATCATTGTATGATCTTATGCAAAGACTTGCTTCATGAGTAATCATCCTTTGCTTTGTGTACATCACATTCCAAATAAAACAGAAATAAAATGTGATATGCATGTATACAAATACACTTTTGTGAGTATATTTGATTAGTACAATGTATGATTCACTGCAGTATCCAACCATAAGCATCACTGCATGGTTATTTAATATCTGAATCATTTTTTATTACATTTCCTGAAACGACTATATTGTGAAATATAATTTTAAAGCCACACAAATTATAACTCATTTCATTTGGATTATTCCACCCACACCAGTTTCTCAGTAAGACAGGCTGTGTAATATTTTGAACGATGAACCTGAGGTAAAAGATCTTGAATCTTGAGGACTGCGTAAGAGAAATCATTTGCCCAGCCAAACATGCCAAATGCGGCTGTATTATTCGATTAAACCCCGAGGGACAACCTGTTCTCGCTTCTCCTGCTATATCGTCCTCTCAAACCCTCTCACAATCAGATACCGACATTGCCAACCACTAATACAATCAGATTGAGCATCATCCCAGCAATCAGCATCTGCGAGCTGGTAATGGAGTGATAGTTGAAGTCTGTTCTGTCTGCTTAGCCACACCGAACACTGTTTACTCCTCTCATTTATCAGGGTGTTATGTGGAGCCATGTTGCTGTGTATAACACCCTAATATTTTATATACAGCCGTATATTAGAAGGCACATACAAATTATTGTATCAAACCAGATTGAAACAAAGGAATTTGTTTGAATCATACAGCAGAGAAATTCGTGACAAAAATGCACCAGCTTTCATTTGAAGACACATCATTTTTCGGCCTCTCGCTTTATTTCTTCTTTTCTCCTTTCGGTCGGATGAAGCAACTGAACTTCGTCTGACACATTCTTGGTTCTCATCTCACAGCCGTTTGATTATTACACTCGTTTGTTTAATATTAATGTCTAATTAACCCCGGTTTTTACCAGCCGTCCCAGGAGTAAGGAAACAAGTAAAGAGATAATGAATTATTAATGGATTCTTTTCCGTTTTCATTTTCTTTGTCATTGTTGTCTTTAAATGACATAGTCTGCTCATTCTTAAACTTGAAGAACTTATGACCCTTATTTGGGAAATAATTAATCTTATGAATGAAAATGAAGCTATGAGAGATAGAAGTATAGTTTGTTCAATGACATTTATGTACAATGAAAGTCGACTAAATTGAAAATATGTATACAAAAAAAAAATGTTTCAGTGGACAAAAGACTTCAGACTCTGTAAGACATGGTTATATATCATTATAATGGAATATAAATGGCTGGAAATTCAATGAAAAAAATGGTTTATATATCAAATAAGCCTAAACAGTCATGTCAGTGTAGTACTGTGAATAAGTAAGTACACCCCATTAAGAATAATATATATATTTATATGGCCTTTGTTTTGGAAATATTTAATGTGATGAATACAAAATTAGGCTATGAAGGTTAGAAGTATAGTTTGTTCAGTCACTTTTATGTTCAATGAAATTTACAAAATTTTCAACAAAGTTTCATTGGACAAAGACTTCAGACTCCATTAGACATGGTTTTAGATCATTTTAACAATATAAAAATTACAGCTATTTTTACTGGAAATTCACCAAAAAAAATAAAAACTAAATGTCCATATCAAATGAGTCCTTATAGTCCTGTCAATATAGCACTGTGAAAAAGTAAGTGCACCCCATTGAAAGTCCTTTTTAATGCACATAGACTTTATTTGGACAGTATTTATGGCTGCACATCAAATAATTTAACAGTGAAAGCTGGACTTTGAAATCTTCAGTTGTCTTCTGTCAAAAATAAGCACACCCTATTAAAAGTGTTTTATTTATTATGTATGTGCTCTTCTGGTTTACTATTTTGAAAGCATTGATAAGCTGAATGTTATGCAGTTTATCAATTAACAACGAAAACTATACTTTGAAATCTTTTATTTAAAGGGGACCTATTATGCTCCTTTTTACAAGATGTAAAATAAGTCTCTGATATCCCCAGAGTGTGTATGTGAAGTTTTAGCTCAAAATACCCAACAGATAATTTTTTATAGCTTGTTAGAATTGCCACTTTTAGGCTATGAGCCAAAACGCTCTGTATTTGAGTATGTTGCTTTAATGCAAGAGAGCTGTTGCTCCCGGTGAAGAGGGCGGAGCTTCAAGAGCTCAAGCTGGCATTAGCAGTGCTAGCCTTTTCAAATAAACATGATTCCACTATTAGTACAAGCCTACAGAAAAGTACTCTGTTTCAAAGTCAGTCATCTGATTGTACTGTGCATAATAAATTTGCGTTTATGAATTACACAGACAGGGACGATAAAAATAACAACATAGCTGGTCTCATGGTGCATGGCATGCTATCACAAACTTTATAAGTCCCACTCGTGATTATGAGCTCAACAAACTCAAGCGATCGACTCACATTGCTTTCATATGCAACTTTTAACCACCACATTCCTATTCACGATCATTCATGAAGACAGCACCAGTGAATACAGACAGAGACGATGGTAGCTTTAGCATCATTAGCCTTACAGAGTGCTAAGAAGTTCTTTCAGAAGGGCAATTTGGAAAACAAACGCGTGATACTTACTTTGTCTGGAGCTGACGTTCGCGCACGACGCTTTGGTATTGATCCCTACACGTATTGGGGACTTTACCGATTTTTTCCAGGACATTTCCTTAGACAATGAAACTTAACCACAGTGTCCTCAGGCTCAGATGGAGGGAGTCTATGGAGACTCCTATGTTTGTTAGTGCATCCCAAAACACAACACTTGAAATCCCTCTTTGGTGCTGACATTGTATATCTCCAGCAGCTACAGCAAGTGATCAGTAATGGAGGAGGCGGACCACAGCTTCTCACTCAGGGCTGTGTCTGTGCTTATAGGGCAGCGTCACAAATGGGTGGGACTTTTTCCCCTCAGTGATGTGAACAGAGGGAGAATCTGAAACAGCTCGTTCTGAGAGACTGTTTATGATTATTTAGATTATAAATAAATGAGTGGGTGGATTCATATATGTTTTTAGCTAATTTTTTACGTTAAGCTAGGGCATATATTTTTTTTTTTTTTTATTGAAACACACTGATTGAAAATATTTTTGATTTCGACATAATAGTACCATAGACTTAATCAAAATAGACTGGCTTATTGAGGTTTATGTTAGGTTCTTCCTCTTTTACAATGTTCTGCAAATTTGCACTTATAATCATAATTTTGGGTGATAAAAAAAAAAAAAAAAAATGTAGGGGTGTGATTACTTTTCCTCACACATTGGCAAATAAATTGGCATTTCAGTTTACTTAAGCTTTACTTAAAAATGTACATTCTAAGTATAATTTGTTCAATTACAATGCATTGTATCTGTTAACATTTGTTAAATGCCAATCCAATATATGTAACCCCAAATATATTGTGAATAAAATGAAAACCTCTACCAGCTGACACATTTCTAGCCACATTTTTATTTGCATCAAATTAAATCTGTACCCTTACTCCATTCAGGAAGTTTCTCCGCCATGGAGCATCTAAAAGATCCTCTGCTGTGCCCTACGTGAAGTATACAACAACACTGTTCACCGTAATTCATTTTCCCTGCGTTTGTGTCTGCCAACGGCTGATAGCTTCAGCTCAGGCCGAGCGCTAAGAATAGTCCTGCTTGCTTTTGGCATCTGTATGTAATCCATTCAGGGCTGCCAGGGGACTAAGATGCCGCTGCTTACACCTATGGGATTCATAAGTGCTGAGAGGGTGGGTAGAACAGAGGTATGGTGGCATGGTTTCGTGCCGAGGGACGTCTCCTCCTTCAATCTAAGACATGACTCGCAAGTAATACGGGCAAAGGAATGTGTAGCTCGTCGTGAGCGGTTCGGGTCACCGGGGAAAAGGATGTTGGGAGACTGCGGCACACTTGCATGCCTTTTTATGATGTGTAATCACAGACGGTGTGCGAGTTCTGGTTGGTTTTCTCGGTGTTGTACCATTTCTTAAAGGCTGAGTTGACACGCTATAGGGCTTAGCGGATTTGCAGTGTGCTGTCCGCAGCAAAGAAATACAGCAAGGATAAAGACATATTTCACCCTGGTTCAGTTTCAGAGAGGACAAGTATGTACATTTAGTTATATAATAAGTGCCCAGAAGTACTACAGTCCATACAGCTATAGCTAAATAATTAATAGTCATTTATTTTTTATTATTAATACTATTACTACTTATATTTATTATTATTTGTTGAATATTTATTTAAATATTATTTCATATATTTATTTAAAATGTATTTATTAGTTATGAATATTTAATTAATAATAACATTGATTTATTAATGGTTTAATATTGAAAGTAATGTTAAATAATTTATGCACATAACTTTTTAAGATAAAGGCAAAAGGGTTATTCATAAATGTCTGTTAAAATGAAATGGTGACATTTCATTTCTTTCATTTTCATTTGAATTTTAACCTGAAATCTTGATGTTGAAAAAAAGAAAAGTTCATGTAAATGTTACTTGTCAAATTTGCATTTAAAATAGAGATTTCAGTGTTTTTCAGCTGTTCAGAAGCATTATTTTTCTCTCTAGGTGGGAAGTTATGGTGGGCAGATGATGTTCTCGCTCAGCTGGGAACCATTAACAAGAGGGATGGAAAAAACCTGACGGTTCTTCGGAATAAGACCACAGGCATCGTCCACATCAAAGTGTATGACAAAGACAGTCAGAAAGGTGAAAACAAACATATTTCTGAATGTTTTGTCTGAAATAAAACCCAGACACAACAGCTTCTAAAGAGTGATTAACATCAAATGTGTTTTGTTTTTGTTTGAAAGCAAAAAATGTTTACATTTGTTCACTCACAAACAGCAACAAGAACAAGCGATATCAAGAGTTCCCACACCTTTTGATCAACGAGTTACCTTCATTGACTTCTTAACCATGTTTCAATTCATGAATTGATGAATGGAATGAATAATGGTATTTCTAATAGTTTTTTTCATTAAAATTTTTTATAACACACAAAAAAAGCCATTTCTGGCAATTAAATATTAATATTTAATAACATAATTAGAATTTAATATTATAAAAAAATTATATTAAATAATACATTAGAAATATGACAGCACATAATTGTATTAATTGTATTGCTTTATTTTGTTAAAACAATCTACATTTTTCAGCAAGTTTCGTTTTGTCTTCAATTGATTTGATAAACCACCAATTTTTGATAAAATTGGGTAACTTAATCTTAAGTATTTTAAAATCAAATAAAAAATATACACAAGAAAATGTCAAGGGTTTCCACAGCTTTTTATCATTTAATTCCCTTTATTGACTTTTAAAACACATTTCTAGCCATGATAATTATACTTTTTTTCAATTATTTGAAGTATATATCAAGCATTTTAATAGTATTTATTTTTTTATTTTAATATTTATATTTTAAAATATTTTTATGTTTGAAATAGTATTTTTAAAATACTGTATATTTGAAATATATTTTAATGAATTTTAATGAAAAAAATCCCCTGATATTTGTAGACTTTCCATGACCGTGTTCACTGTGACACAGTTTTATTTCAGTATTTAATTATTATTTTATTATTTTTTTTTTACATTTATTTTATTTTACGTAGTTAGTTGGGAAGACAACATTTATAATTTTGTTTCTTCATTTAATATTTATATTTTGTTTTATTTAACAATTAAGTCGCTTTGGATAAAAGTGTCTGCTAAAGGACTAAATGTAAATGTAACAATAATAAAAAAAATTAACAGTTTTAATTAAAAAAATAATTTATGTTGCCTTAATTTTCAGACTCATTTCAAACTCATATTTTCATTATGCCCCAAAATAATAAAATCCTTGTCATTTCTTCAAGGTGAGGTTGCATATGACTCGGACAGCGGTTCTGTTTCATAACGGATATGTTTCTACGGCCACACATTGTCAAAGCCCTTTCCTCTTTATGAATTATGGCGAGAGACATTCATATCACTGACAGGTCTATTAGCAGAGGAGTGCTTGATCCTCTAAATGCTCTATTAGGATTAAAAAAAAAAGAAAAAACCTGGCAATTAGGGGCTCTTTAAGGTAAATCTTTTTGCTACCTTCTCAAATCTCCTCATACCAATTAGCTCCCTCATTTATCTCTCTGACACGGACCTCATGGGAGCGAAGACCCGTCTCATTACGCCACTTCAAATGAGCTAACTGAGGTGTTTCTGACGAGGTGTCCGAGGAACAAAGTCAAAGCACCACCGCTTTTTTTCCCCCTCCACTTCGTTTTGTGTTTGTGATGTTCTTGAAATTGGTTTAAGAATGTACACAAGCTAGTCCCCAAGCTAATTTCAAGATTCAAGATTTTTATTTGTCACATACACGATTATATAGAGAGTATATAACCAGCAGTGAAATGTGAGATTTGACAGATTAGCATTAGATACACCTGTTCACGTTCACACATTCTCAAATTTTCGTCATAGGTCGCAATCCTTGTGTACCGAACAACGGCGGTTGTTCCCAGCTTTGCCTTCCCACTTCTGAAACAACTCGGACGTGTTCTTGTACTACGGGCTACAACCTTCGTCCGGACCGCTCCACCTGTGAAGGTACGACCGTTAGTTGTGACCTCTGCATATGGACGTAATTAACCTTCCTATCTCGGAGGTATTCATTATTTTTCAAAAGCACATTGACCTGGAAAGGGGTTGGTTTGATTTTTTTTCTTTGCTAGGTCTTCAGTCTTTCCTGATGTACTCCGTTAATGAAGGTATAAGAGGACTGTCTCTGGATCCCAGCGATAACTCTGAAGTTTTGATGCCGCTAACTGGCACACTGTTCGCCGTCGGACTGGACTATCATGCTGGTAAGTGCACTTTTCCTTTGATTATAAAAGAAAAGAACCCAAAAACAAAAATACATATTTTAAAATAAATTATTCTTATTTATTATTTTGTATTATGAATTAATATCATTAATTTATACGAGTTGTTAAATCACAAATGAAAATGTATTTCAGTTTTAGTTTTAGTAAATTTATGCACTTTAGTCATTCTTAATAGTTTTTGATATTTATTTGTATTGCCGTTTTAGTTTTATTAATTGTACTGTTTTAGTTAGCTGCCAAGGCAACGTTTCTTATTTTCAGTTTTCAGCTAATGTTTATATTTTATTTGAACTTTTCTTCATTTACATGAATTTTAAATCACAAAGGAAACAAATTTGTAAATCAAATTTGTAAATCACAAATTTTTACGGACATACATTATTTTAATATTAGTTATACACTACTATAGTGTTTATTGGTTTTCTGAAATAACTTTTATTTTTGTTTGCAGTTTTCATTTAAATTTAAGTTTGTTGTAGTAATTGTCTATTTTTTAGTTTGGAATATTTATTTGTAATATTTTGGTTTTAGTTTTAGTACTTTCTGTTACTTCAATTTAGACATATTTAATTCAATTAGTTACCAAGGCAGCATTTCTGAATTTGTTTTTCATCTAATAATTATATTTTATTTTACACCAGCTTTATTTCAATTACATTACTTATTAAACAAAAAAAGAGGTTAATAGCATAAAGAGGACAGTCATATTGAAAAGGTAGTGGCCAAAGTTCATAAATTATGGTAGTTTGGATGTAACATCACAACTATTATGGTTAAAATTTGCTTTCAAGTTTAGTTTGTTAAAAGTGTTAGGTGTATAATATAAAAACTGTGTAAAAAGGTGGGGGAAATATGATATTTTGTTCTACTGACTACAATTAGGTAGACATTTTTTATTCTTCTGAAATTAGCTGTTATTGTTCTTTGAATTAGCTGTGTATTTAGAAACCAAAGCAATTAGGCATCACCATGCCATGTGTACAACAACATATCACCCCTTGACATGAGGAAAACATTGATTTGCAGGGTATCTGCCAGTGTTTGGGACAGATTCATATAGTGCAGTAATTGGACAGCTGTCTCTGCACTGAGACAGAAATGCCACTCTTTGCATCAGCGACAGACAGTTTGCAGCTCTGCATTTGCATGATGAAGCAAATATTGGCATTGCATTGCATGTCTATATATTTTTTTTCATTGCGAGATGAGGTGAAGGGATGCAATATGTGGTTATGACAGATGGAAGATAATCAAAACAGATTAGCTGGACAGATGAGCCGATGCCTCATAACAATGTGAATGGGCTTCATTGGAGTTTTTGTCAAAAGGGATATAATGTAAAAATTTTTGAGGTTTTTGTGAAAAGCGTTTTGAAAGGGACAGCAAGCCAGGACAATCACGAGTACTTTGGGCCTTTTTAGCCTCTATTGTTTTGGAGAAAAGGCGGGTTTGAGGACAATGAGAGCAAACGGGCAAAGACATTTTGGCCAGCAGAAACAGACACATTTTTGTAGGTAGAGCTTGGCATGCGGCTCTTCATTCAAACAAAGGCCTTGTTTATTCAAAATTGGCCATCAGCACAATAATGCATACAGTTCTTAGCTGCTGTAATGTAAAAGGCAAAAATAAAAATCATTTTATGCTTTTAAGAGCATTTTATTTTAAGAAATAATTGTTGCTTGCTTTTTTAAATTAAAATACATCACTATATGTAAAATACATGTTACTATAGTTAATTAAAACATTAAAAATTGTTACTTAAAAAAAAGTTCAGTGAAATGAAATAAAATATAGAAATCTTAAACAAATTTTATTTCTGCAAACTGTCAATGCAATTTTATTTAGCAGGACTGTTAAAATGAACTAAAACCATAAAAAATAATTATATATATATATATAAAAAAAAATGTTTTTTGAAATAAAATAAATGTTATATATACAAATCAACATTTCTCTTTTTCATTTAACTTGATGTACCAAAATAGCTAAAACTGAAATAAAAATTAATAACAAAACAAAAACGCAACAAAATTACAAAAACTTTAAAATAAATATGAAACAGATAATATACAAATAAAATTAATTCAAAATATTAAAAACTTTAAAGTATCTCAACGATACTAAAATAAGTCACATGATATAATGTGATATAAAACTAAAATACTAAAATAAAACTGAAATTAATAAACTATTAATACAATATCAAAATACTATAAAAAATTATGTTAAAAAAACGTATCTCAGGGATACTAAAATGACACTGCAATGCAATTCATTTAAAGATTGAAAAGATGTTATTAGTAAGTTGATAGCAAAAGTAATCTATATGCAGAAATTTGGGAGATTAGTATGCACAATTAAGTGAACAACCTCAATTGATACATTAATAAACTAAAATATAACAGGCAATGACTAAAGGGAAGTCGTGGCCTAATGGTTAGAGAGTCAGACTTGTAATCCAAAGGTTGCGGGTTCGAATCTCAGGTCCGGCAGGGATTGAAGGTGGGGATTGTGAATGAACAGCACTCTCTCCACCTTCAATACCATGACTGAGGTGCCCTTGAGCAAGGCACCGAACCCCCAATTGCTCCCCGGGCGCTGGAGCAATGGCTGCCCACTGCTCCGGGTGTGTGTTCACAGTGTGTGTGTTCACTACTCACTGCTGTGTGTGTGCACTTGGATGGGTTAAATGCAGAGCACCAATTTCGAGTATGGGTCACCATACTTGACAATACATCACATTATTTTTTTTATTTTTTTTTATTATTAATATGGTACAGATATCTTGTGCAACCCTAAATAAAGATACTTTTTGCCCCCATAATAAGGTAGTTATGCAATTTAACAGCAAGTGCTAACTAGTCTAGGCACACTTTATAATTATGGGTTATTTTCTAATTGCATATCTTAGGAAATGATACATTGTACTGGACGGACATGGGCACCAACAGAATCTCTAGATCCAGTCGAGATCAGACTTGGAGAGAGGACATTGTCACAAGTGGTCTTGGACGTGTTGAAGGACTAGCGGTGGACTGGATTGCAGGTATGAAAGTTTCTCTTTTTTTTTAGCATTTCTGTGTTTCCAAATTGAAGTTGTCAGGCTTATTGTTTCTCTGTTGGTTCAGGGTCTTTGTTGCTTTGCATCCAAAGGTAATATTTATTGGACGGACCATGGCTTGAATCTCATCGAGGTCGCTCGATTGAATGGCATGTACCGTGCCGTGGTGATATCTGACGGTCTTGATCAACCCAGAGCCATTGCTGTGCACCCAATGAAAGGGTATGTATCTGCCTTTTTATTTTTTCACTCTGAAAATACCTCTGGTTTATTTTTCTCTTCTAATGCTAAGCTTCAGTTTCACCCAAGTGTGGCAACAGCGTTTAAATGAATGACCTATGATCATCTAGAGAGCAGTTAGCTTGTGCAATTAGCACCTCAAAGCTTTTTAACTGCAGATGTACATCCTCCTTAAAGGCCTTATAATTTCCATTGCATGTATTCTAATTTGAGAGGGCCATCATAATCTTGACCTCATGTTTGTAATAAGTTATCTCATTATCTACATGTACTGTATGCTTTGTACTGTAAAAGTGGAATATAAACATTAAGCTGTTTTCACTGGCGTCACAAAAAAGACTCAATTTTCGACCTCTACCCTTCAAATGCGAGAGACCATTATTAATGATCCATTCAGTCCCTGATGGAAATCAAATCTGTTCTACATTTAGTCTCATTTTCACTTGAATATGCAAAGATACAGCAGCTTTTCACTGGGACAGTACACTTAAAGGGGCGTCTTTGTACCCTTATTGTTGGGAAGGTTACTTTGGAAACATAATAGGTTACAGATTACAAGTTACCCTATTTAAAGTGTAATAAGTAGTGTAATTATTTTAATTACTTTTGAAAAGTAATGTAACTGAATATTTTTTGATTACTTTTCTAGATTTCTAAAGAATGTTTTCAACTGTTAATCTATTCATAAGTAACTGTAACTTAATTACATATTTTTTTCTCAGTAACTGTAACAGATTACAGTTACATTTATTTTTAAATTAAATTACGTAACGCCATTACATGTAACTATTTATTCCCCAACACCGTTTACCCTTAAAAGGTTATTAGTAGGCATACTATTAGGCACTAATTCACCTTTTAGGGGTAGATAAGGTACAAAGTTGTGCCTTCAAGGGTACTGCCCCAGTGACAAGCTGTTGTACCCTTACAGGTTGTTGTAACCTTTTTTTTGACAGTGTACTATCCGATTCCACCTAGAAATGGACTGTGAATGGTAGAGGAGAGGAAAAACACACACTAATTAGAATTTCTGAACTTCCCATGAGGACCTGAACACAGCATTAGCCCAAACAAACTGTAACCCTGTTAGCATTGTACTGTTTTCTTAACTGAAGATAAATCTTGGATTTCAGACTGTGGAAAGGTCAGAATTCCTCAGGAAGACTACTTAATCGTACTCTCCTTTGAATTCATGCAGGTTTCTCTTCTGGACGGAGTGGGGCCAGAGTCCTACCATCTCCAGGTCATGGCTTGATGGTTCAGAGCAATCCGTGCTTGTTAGCACCGGACTAGCAAGGCCCAACGGCATCTCCATAGACTACCAGGTCTGCCTCCCCTACATGCTTACTCTGCAGCCTGCAGTCCATGTTGATTTCGTGGCTTATCTTGCAGCTTTAGGGCAGCTAGATCATATATCCCTTCATTCTTAATACAACAGATGTATGATGTTTGTCTTCCAACTGCGTTGTAGGAAAATAAATTATACTGGTGTGATGCCCGCAACAACAAGATCGAAAGAATCAACCTTGAGCGGGGTGAGCAGAGGGAGATTATGTTCTCATCGAGTGGGGTGGATATGTTTTCCATAGCAGTCTTTGGGGCTTACCTCTTCTGGTCTGACAGGTAATTTATTTTTCCATAAATGCTGCAGTCTCAAAGAATGGCCCAAGAAAGCAGATACCGTCCCATTTTCCCTACAAGGTTGCAATGCCTAGTGCAAAAAGACACTTTTGATTATTTAAGAATCTCCTGTGGTTCAATGTCATACCAAGGATGAGTTACCTCACCTTCTGTTAGACCAGCTGTGTACTGTATTTTAATGAGTTCTTTGGTTTTAATTAGTCAAGGGCCATTGATTAGCAAGTGTCAAACTTTCGGTCTTGTGCCCCCATGACGGTAGAGCTTACGCCAACGGATCGATCCGCCGTGCTTCCAAGAAAGACGCCGTGGATGTAGTGACCATCAGGAGCGACTTGGGCGTCAGTCTGAAGGATGTGAAGGTCTTTAACCAGGATCGGGAGAAAGGTTGAGGTTTCACTTAATGGCAGTTTTCCTGTTCTTTGAACATTGCACCAATGCACACAAGTACAAGTTTTATCCTAGATAAAGCAGGGGGTGTCCAATCCCGCTTCTGGAAGACCACCTTTTCGCAGAGTTTAGTTCCAACCTGCTCCAACACACATAACTGGAAGTTTCTAGTAACCCTGAAGACCTCGATTACCTGGTTCAGAGGTGATTAAGGAGCACTAGAGCTAAACTTAAAAGAAAAGTTGCCCTCCAGGAGCAGCATTGGATACTCCTGCTGATTAACAAACACCTGGTGATGGACACCATATGGAAAAAGAGATCAATTAGACTTGCTGTCATAGCAGTAAACGTCTGAGAAAGTTCTTGTTTTTTGAGCTTTACAGGAAGGGAATAGTTCACCCAAACATTGGACCCTTTCAAATTACACTTGAATTTTGTTTGCATGCTGAAACTATTGTCTCAAAGCCATTATTAGGTGATATCATTTGTTTAGACCACATGTGTCAAAGGGCCAATGTCCTGCAGAGTTCAGCTCCAACCAGCTCCAAAACACCTGCCTGGAGGTTTCTAGTAATCATGAAGCACTTGATTAGCTGCTTCACATATGTTAAATAGAGAATGGAGCTAAACTCTGCAGGACAGTGACCTTCTAGGAACTGAGTTTGACATCCTACTTTGTAGGGAGTCTGATCTCTGATTTTCTGACTTACCCAGGAACGAACGCTTGCAGCAGAGCGAATGGAGGATGCCAGCAACTTTGTTTTTACTTGGGGAATAACCGGAAAACTTGTGCTTGCGCCCATGGATATCTTGCTGAGGATGGACTCAGGTGCAACAGGTATGAGGGTTACCTGCTGTACTCCGAGAGGACCGTTTTGAGGAGTATTCATCTATCGGACGAGAATAACCTCAACTCGCCCATCAGGGCGTATGAGAACCTGAATTATTTTAAAAACATTATAGCTTTGGCCTTTGATCATCGGCAGAAAGCGCACGGAACCAATCGGATTTTCTTTAGCGATGTTCATTATGGGAATATACAAGTCATCAATGACGACTGGACAGGACGACGCGTCATTGCTGAGAGTAAGTAATTGTGTCTAATTACTTTTTTTGCCTATATTGTTAGTCACGCTTTTTTGTTGTAAATAATTGTTTTTTAGTTATTTTGTCAGTTGTTTTGAGAACCCTTTCACAAATTCATGCTTAAGTCTGCTATGTTTTTTTGGACTTTTAGCCTCTTTAAAAGCCCATATTTAATGAAGTAAAGATGAAATGACAATGTCCAATGTAACTTAAATGTTGTTTAGAAGGCTGATACCTTCCGAATAATGCTGATGAATGATTTTACAAAGCTTTTCAGACGTCCTTAATGTTTATAGTTTACATTATATCTGTAAGGAACATTTGAGTGAATTGGAAATTGGTTGTATGGATTTGTCAAAACTTTTAGACCATTTTCTATATCGTCCAACCTGATATTGTCTGTCAAAGGTACTTTCGTAACACATTTATTTGCTTTATTTGCAATGCAGCTCATATTTGTAGCAGCATCACGGCCAATTAACTGTGGTAAAATGTAAATAAATTATCTATACAGGGTACAGCCAATTACTCTGATAAAGCAGCAGCCCAGTAGCCGGCATTGAAATTCATACCTCTTGTGATTTATCAGGCCCTAACCTTGTCAACATTAACACACGTCTCATTTAATCAGTATGCCATTAACCTGCAGAGCTGTCAGTTCGCAGCTGCCGTACTGAACAATAGCTTGCCTGAGAGGAATTGTGATATTTGTCAAACGAGGCCGTGGCAGGCGCTCAGATTGTTATACCTGACCCTAGACGCTAAGCTTTATCCTTTGTCATGGATTTATGCTGATATATTGCAAGCATGTATCTTGGAGTTGGGCTGATAAACAGCTTGTCTGTACGTACTCTTGTTTGAGGGCTGATGGAGGGGAGGGAATGACTGAAAGCTCTTTAGTTGATGTGACTTTTTTAGCTGATTTGTGACATTGTGAAATGTTAGTTTTTAAATGTTGAGTTTAAAGTGAACTGACTTGGATTTTTTTTTTTGCATTTCATCTGGTAGCTATAACTGTGTGTTGCTCCAACATCTCCCAAGCTTTTGTTTACAGGGTGGTTCAAATCTGACATATTGCAGCCTCTCCAAATCAAAGCCAGTTCAAGACCAGACAGTTGCTCGGCTCTATGACTTTTACTCAGACCTCTATAGTTTTCACCAGTGCTGGTGATTAAATACTTTGTTTTTGTCACGCTGTTAACAACGCTTCCAAATCTTTTTTTTTTTATTGACAAGAGCTCAACATGTTCAGTCAGCGTGAACTTTCACAGACAGAGGAATCACACCTAATCTTTCTCGCTCTTCATGTATACGACTGTCAAAACTGTCATGCGAGCACCCTGCCTGCCTCTTCCTGTGCTTGCAACAGAGCCTCAAGGTTATTTTACACTTAAATTGCAGCATGTTTGTTCTTACAAGCTGTTGATTACTTTTTTAAGTTTTAAAGGCTTTTTTAACCTAAAAATGAATAATATATCATTTTGTCAGACTCCATTTTTTTTGTTTGTTTCAAAACCTGTTTGACTTACTACTTCTGTGCAACACAAAATAATACATTTTAATTAATGACGTAGTTGCTCATTTCCATGCAATACCAATGAATTGGAACTGGAGTTTCCAAAAAAAAAAAGAAGACTACTTCCTTCCTTCCCTCCCTCCCAGTGGGACTGGGCAATACTTATCACAATAATTTTGCTGACAATACAAAATATGGGAATTGTAATTTTCTTCGAAAGAACTTGATTTGCGACAACCTCAAGATTTTGTAGGAAGGCTGCAGTTTTTGTATTATTTTCTTCATATTTTTATGGTGGTATCTTACATATGATTCCTTTTGTGATCATTTGTTTAAAAAAATACATAAATAAATAATTGGGCTTCAATTTTGCAGTAAACATTTTGAATACTTTACATGTACATTTGGGTTTTTTTCTCCATCTTTTGTGTTTAGCAAAAGCATTGTGATTTTTTATTTTTTTTTGGGGGGGGTGAATGTTACCTTGATAGTAATACAAATGTTTCAGACATCATTCAGAACAGTACAAGCTATGGTAGTTTTGTGTAAAAACTTGAAATTTAAGCCACTTTTCACTAAATTTGGCACATTCATAAGAAAAGTTGAGATGCCAGAATTATGAGCGAATCATTCTTGTAAGTCGGATCCTTTGAATGGATCAATCTATCTGAATGATTACTTGATCTAAATCTCAACTTTAAACTATTGAGTCCATCATTCTTGAGTCAAAATATCAAGATGCATAACAAATATTGTCAAAATTTGGAAGAACATGAAGATTGAGTCAGTAAATTAAACTCAAGAACTATCAGTCCGATTCATTAATGAATCATTCAGACAAACTAATTAATTGAAAAGCTCTGACTTAAAAGATTCACTCTTGATTCTGGCATCTCTGCTTCTCCTATGAAAGTGCCAAATTTAGTGAATAATGACTTAGTTTTTCATCATATAACTTCAGAAGACTTAAAATATACCACAGATTTCATCTTTTGTGTTTCGTATTCCGCATTAATGTGGGTTTTTTTACTTCTCTGTGAATGGTTTCTTTAAAAGACACTTCATTTTTGCTGTATTCCTCAGGGTTATTTTTAGACATTAGGCTAATCAGTGTGAAAATACAAAAAATGAACAACACCAAAGTATAATTAGTCATTTATGAGAGACATGTCTGGTTTATGAATGAAGAGAGAGGCCATTGTAATTCAATGGGAATCTGTGAGAGAATATTAGAAAGAATTAAAGGTTTTACTTAGTCAAGACTCCACAAGTGCGCAAGACATCGAGCCCTGAAGGCTTTTTATCCATGTGTGAGGAAAATCAGTTGTGGGTTCAGGGGTGAAAGAGAGCTACTGCGAGAGTATTGGCTTGGAGAGAGAGACATGCAGAGGGAAGACGTCAGACAGACAGCGAGTGTGAACTATGCCAGAGGAGTTCGACAGGACATGATCAGCCTTCAGGCCTTTAGAGAAAGAGCGATAGACAGCGATGCCAATGCTGCGTCTCCGTCGGGGGAAATCTGTCTTTGTTAGCCAGAGGACGGTAGTAGATCGCAGGCGGGATGTGATCGCTTGACACACTCATAATATATCGTACAGGAGACGTTTCCAAGGCAACACGCAGACCTCTGCCTTCTTGCGTAGCTCTCGTCGGAGCCCGAAGTGGAAATGTCATGTCATCTTCATTCTTAAAACCAGACATTTTCATCAGGAGCCGTGTTCTTGATGACCTCTGATAAACAAATACCAGGTTATTGCTGTTTAAAGTCAAGTTTGTTTTCTTAGCACTTGTTCCTTGTCTTATTGTTAACATTTTTTCTATGGATGCATGTTATGTTGGTATCATATTGGGTTTAGTAGGCCTATGTATTTGTTTATTTAGATCAGCATTGTATATTTATTTTTGGATACTTATTTCCCCTGTTTTTTGGATTTTAGAATTCCATTGCTGTCATTTAACGCTCAAAGTTCTGTCATGAAAACTATCGGAAAGTTTAGCATGGCAGTGGCAATGTTAATGTAATGTTGAATCATGCGGCATGTGCTTTTGCGCTACATAATGCACTCTCGCATTATAACGCCTTAGCATACATCAGTAACCTTGTATATCTTTACAGTGGAGCTGTAATACTGCTCTAGAAATTTGATGTATATTGACACTGTTAGATGAAAAGTAACATCATATTAGTAGGCCTATGTATTTATTTATTTAGGTATATTTATTATACTTATTTCATTTTAGAATTCATTGCTGTCATTTAACGCTCAAAGTAAAAAGAAAAATCTGTCATGAAAACTATCGGAGAAACATACAAGTTTAGCATGCATGGCAATGTTAATGTGTTTGGTCATGGCGGAATAGATCTGCTGATAATGGGTCTCTGAGATCATTTTAATCTTTTGCCAATACGCCTTCCTCTCTGCGATGACATAAGCATGTAGGATTTTTCCTAATACTGCTGCTGCACATGTAACCCCCCATATAGCATACCTTTTTCTTTCTCCTGCATGAATTATCCCGTATAGATCTATACAGGTGGAGCTGGGGGAGGTGGAGGGTTTCTGAAGCACACTGCAACTGCTACAGCAAACACTAGCCAAGTATTTGAATGTTGAGCAGCAAGCTCATTGACTGCTGTTGTGAAAAGTAACCAATCAGCTGCGCCATGTGAATGATGATGTAATTATATCAGTTTCAGTTAGAACCTATCGGCCTGCGCCATAGAGTTTCATGACAGAACTTTGGATTTAATCTTCTAAAAACATGAGTAATTTAATAGCGTTGTTAAATGTAATCTTTAACAAATCCGAAAATTAATATCCATTTTTTTCACACTGTACATTATTATATTGTGCCTACTGCAATTTATTTTATTTTGGTTATTATTATTGTCTGTGCATTTGATTATCCCAGGACCGCTGCTGTGTACTGCTCCATTTTTTTTATCTGTTGATAATAACTAAGCACCTAGGCCAGAACATATATAATAGAACATAACAGAATATCAGCCATAACATAAAAATAATCTACTCAATTTTATTGGCCAAAACTTTAACACATATTAATTTTATTAAAACAATCATCATTTTATTGTGAATGGCAAATTCACAAAAAAAGTATGTTTAACTTGTATACTTAGACAATAATATACTATAATATAACAAATTAAGATTTCTCAGTTTTGTTTAAAGTTGGACTACTAAAATAAGTAAAACTAAGTAAACTAAAACCTTAAACTATAAACATACGTATATATTAAGAAACCCTAAAACTTGTTACTAAATCTTGAACAAAAATTAAAATGGAAATGAAATAAATAAAAAGTGTGTATGTGTAATATATTAAAAATACTTCGAAATGTATATATTTATTTATTATTTATTATTTTATTGATTGATTGCTAATGCTTACTTTTTACTATATTCCAGTCAGTTCTTGATGACTAATATTGAACTCTGCCCATGAAATATCTGTTTTACTCTTAAAACATGACAGTACAGATGTTAAATGGGTTGCCAAAGGCAATTTGCGTTGACTTGCAGTGTTTGCGACACACGATGGATTGCAGACGTTAGCAAATCAGCAAACACTTTGAAACAAAGTTTGTTGAGCTCTCTTGTGGAGCTTCAGAGGAAATATGTGAGATTATACAGGTTTTTTTTTCTTTCTTTCTTTTCTTTTTTTCTTTAGAAGAGCAGGACAGGAGATTTAAGTGTCAGTTTGCTCTTGCTCATTGCATCTCTTTGCTGTCTTGGAGAAACAGATGTGATATACACTTGACTATGTTTGAGATTTTTCTTTCTTATACAGTCAATGGCAAATAATCTAAATAATTTACTGCACTGGTTCTGAAAGGCCGGTGTCGTATTGTCCTCCTTCAGCGCAGTCAGTGTCCTGCTTTACGCTTGTTAAATCCTTGTTATGTTCACTGCAAGTAATCTAGCAGAGCCTGTATGTCCGATTCAGTGCCACTCACTTTCCCTGTCAGGCTCTATGGGGGTTTTGAGGATGAGGAACCACATCCCCAAAAAAGTGAAGTATTTCTGCTGGGCTTCTTAAAACATGCTGCTCAGGTTGTGGTGTGATAAACTCAAAAAAATGTTTTTCTCCTATGCATTATGCAATTGCAACATCAAAAAGACTGAATAATCGTTTGATCAGTGCATGATTTTGTTTTTCATAAAAAGGCCCAAGCAGGTTATAAAAATGCGCTGAACTTTGTGTCGAGTCGTACATGATATGGTTGCATATAGGAAATGCATGAGACAACTGTTTATATATATATATATATATATATATATATATATATATATATATATATATATATATATCTAGACAACGGCAGTTTAGTGTCACATTAAAATATATAAAAAAGTATTTTTTGAGAATAAAGTTGTTTTATTACAATAATAAATTAGGCAAATTAGGCATAATATTGTGTGAATATACTATAAATTATAAAAAAATACAATATTCTGAGAAGTGTTTTATTCTCTAAATACAACCCGAATTCTGGAAATGTTGGGACATTTTTTTTAAATTTGAATAAAATGAAAACTAAAAGAATTTCAAATCACATGAGCCAATATTTTATTCACAATAGAACATATATAACATAACAAATGTTTAAACTGAGAAATTTTACAATT
The DNA here is from genome assembly GCA_027422415.1 of Schizothorax lantsangensis. NCBI lineage: Eukaryota > Metazoa > Chordata > Actinopteri > Cypriniformes > Cyprinidae > Schizothorax > Schizothorax lantsangensis. The sequence continues at coordinate 17,348,441 of CM049843.1, read as the reverse complement.
TTATGCACAAATGAGCTAATTTCAAATTTCATGCCTGCTACAGGTCTCAAAATAGTTGGAACGGGGCATGTTTACCATGGTGTAGCATCTCCTCTTCTTTACAAAACAGTTTGAAGACGTCTGGGCATCAAGGTTATGAGTTTCTGGAGTTTTGGTGTTGGAATTTGGTCCCATTCTTGCCTGATATAGGTTTCCAGCTGCTGAAAAGTTCTTGGTCATCTTTGACGTATTTTTCGTTTAATGATGCACCAAATGTTCTCTATAGGTGAAAGATCTGGGGCCGGTTGCACCAGCTGGACGTACACCCGGTTGTAAGACTAGGCTGAACGTAAAATGCGCTTTAAGTCATGCATAGAATTTATACCCGTTGCACCATCTCGGCGTAGTGCTACGTCTGACACTAAATCTTACGCCTAGTCAGAGGTAGGTGTAAAATGAAAAGTCATGATTTGCTCAGACATTATTAGTTTTAGGATTCATGTCTGTTAGTTAATTATTACTGCAGACGTGAACTGTAATGTTTATGGTCTTTTCGGGCCGGATAAGCGATATCAATCGCGAAGCTCGGTGTTGACTATAACACCCTGCCGACCGTATTGAACTAATAAAAAAATATTTATGTACAGCTTGTAATTATGCAGTAAAATATTACATATGACCTGGGATTATTAAAATAAACTGTACCATTCGACATCTTGCTTGGAAGGACAGTATAAATGCTTGGAAATATTTCACGTCTTTAATTCCATTCATTATTTGTAGCGTGCCTGCCATCCAATAATCGCAGTAAGTTTTGTACTTTGTTACTTTCAATCAGAAATAAAGTATCAGCTTTCAAATTCTGTCAGTTTTATCACAAAATACAAACTATAAATGTGTTTTTTTCAGCCACAGAAAGACGTCAGTAAAACACACACATAATGTCACTCAGGAAAGACATTCATTGTACATAAACTCGATAGTCAGCTAGAAAAAATAACTAGAGAGAAGCATTGTAATTACATTCATTATGTTTTACTTAACCTTCCGCCTTCATTTTTAATGTTTGTTTGAAGAAATCTGTCATGGGAACGTGCAGGGAGACATCAGATATAATAACGCGGACTTGTTAGAAAATGTTTACTCAGTGAAATCATGGTGCGGTGGCTTCACTTGTTGCAGCGTGAACGTCGTCCCAGCTATATCTATAACTGCGGGAGAATGTGTCAGCGTGGACGCGCATCGTCTACGCTGGGCGTAGTTGTGCCTGATCGTAGTTTTAGTTGGTGCAACAGGTGTAAATATTTATCGTAAAGCTGGACGTTGCAAAGCCCAGCGTAGGGCTTACACCCAGCTTTTTTACGTCTAGCTGGTGCAACCGGCCCCTGGACTGCAGGCAGGCCAATTCAGCACCCGGACTCTTCTACTACGAAGCCATGCTGTTGTAATAGCTGCAGTATGTGGTTTTGCATTGTCTTGCTGAAAGACACATAGTTTGGAGGGGAGCATATGTTGCTCTATAATCTTTAAATACCTTTCAGCATTCATAGTGCATTCCGTAACATGCAATCTGCCCATACCATATGCACATTTGCACCCCCATACCTTCAGAGATGCTGTCTTTTGAACTGAACGCTGATAACACGCTGGAAGGTCTCCCTCCTCTTTAGCCCGAAGGACACGGCGTCTGTGATTTCCAACAAGAATCTGACCATAGAACACTTTTCCACTTTGAAACAGTCCATTTTAAATGAGCCTTGGCCCACAGGACACGACGGCGCTTCTGGACCATGTTCACATATGGCTTCCTTTTTGCATGATAGATCTTTAGTTGGCATCTGCAGATGACACAGCGGATTGTGTTTACCGACAGTGGTTTCTGGAAGTATTCCTTGGCCTATTTAGTAATGTCAATGACAGAATCATGCCGATGAGTGATGCAGTGTCGTCTGAGGGCCCGAAGACCACGGGCATCCAAAGAAGGTCTTCGGCCTTGTCCCTTACGCACAGAGATTTCTCCAGTTTCTCTGAATCTTTTGATGATGTTATGCACTGTAGATGATGAGATTTGCAAAGCCTTTGCAATTTGACATTGAGGAACATTGTTTTTAAAGTGTGCCACAATCTTTTTACACACTCTTTTACAGATTGGAGAGACTCTGCCCATCTTTACTTCTGAGAGACTCTGCCTTTCTAAGACATCCCTTTTATGTTACAGACCTGATGTCAATTAACTTATTTAGTTGCTAGATGTTCTCCCAGCTGAATCTTTTCAAAATTTCTTGCTTTTTCAGCCCTTTTTTGCCCCCGTGCCAACTTTTTTGAGACCTGTAGCAGGCATCGAATTTGAAATGAGCTCATTTAGTGGATAAAAGTGTAAAATTTCTCCGTTTAAACATTTGTTATGTTATCTATGTTCTATTGTGAATAAAATATTGGCTCATGTGATTTGAAAGTCTTTTTGTTTTCATTTTATTCAAATAAAAAAAAACGTCCCAACATTTCTGGAATTCGGGTTGTATTACTTAGATTTTGTCACAAAGTTATCTTATCTTCTTTTATATTTTCTTTTTTTTTATGTTAACATGGAACTAAAGTGCTGTTGTTATATTATATTACATGAAATATTATTTTTATAATATAATATTTTTTATTTTATTGTTACATTTAATTGCATTTATATACTTAAATTAAATAAACTATTTTAAATATTTATTTATTTGTCTTATTTGTTTAATTTTTCAATGTAAATTTTACATTTTTATTTTTCATCTGGAAAACCATTTTAATGTATTTTTATTTGCCAATTTTTTAAGTTTCAACTTTTTATTTTTCGTTCTGTTTTTGCTTCTAGCTTTGTTTTATTTTTATTTTAACATGGAACTAAAATGCTATTGTAATATTATAATACACAAACAATATTATAAAATGTTTTAAAATGTTCAGTTTTATGTGTAATTAAAAGTGATTATATGTACAATCAAGCAGTTCTTCACAAAGTGCAGTGTTTTTAAGAGCTAAAAGGTGTATTTTTCTTTTTTAAAGGTTTCGATTTAGTATTGACGTAGATTTCCACAACACATTTTGACCTTTTCTGACACCTAGCTGTTTTTCTCTTCGACCATCTGTCTGCTTTTTCTTCTTTTTGAATCACTTGTGAAAGAACCTGTGGAGGTGTTTGCCTGCCATCCGGTTTTATGGCCTTCAGATCAACTGCTTGCATTTGTGGGCTTCAATGCTTTTTATACCTTATATTATTGATAGAAGGTTTGAAACAACTAGATAAGAGTATTTGTGCTTTATTTCAGGCTTTAAAGTGCAGCGTGTTTAAAGTGTGTGTAGTAGGTCACTGTCTGTATGTTATTTGAGAGTACTTGAGCGATTATAATTGACATTGTGTCTCCTTCTCTAGATGTTGGTTCTGTGGAGGGACTGGCGTACCACCGAGGATGGGACGTCCTGTACTGGACGAGCTCCACCACAGCCACCGTCACGCGCCACAGCATCGACCAGACCAGACCAAACACCTTCAACCGAGACACGGTGGTCTCCTTGTCTGAGGAGGACCACCCACACGTCCTCACTCTGGATGAATGTCAGAAGTAAGTCTAGAGATTTAAGCTAATTTTTTACATTTCGAAAGGAAATTAATTTCCAACTGTATGACTTCTGATTTATTTGTATTTTTTTTTTATTAAACTGAATATGCAGACAGATAAAGAACAGCTTTTTTAAGAGATTTTTTTTTTCATTATTTAAATGAAAATATGTGTATTTATATTAAATATAAAACGTATATAGATTATTCTTCGTATTATTATTAGTAGTAGTATAGAAATAAATATTATATAAATATTACGAAATATTATAAATTATACTTTTTAGTGTAGATAAATGCTTTCCACCAGAATATAGCCATTCAGGAAATGAAAATGCCCTTTTTATATATACGTATATGTGTATATATATATATATATATATATATATATATATATATATATATATATATCATTATATATATTATAGTATTCATTATATATACTGTATATATTATATTATTCATTATATATATATATATATATATATATATATATAAAAGGCACAATTCTAAATTAATTCTAATTTCTTAATTAATTAGTATTTCATATTTTTTTCTTTTTAATCTCTTCTAATTCCTTTTTAATTTCTTTTAAATGTCATTTTCATAATTAATTGCTTGTGGAATTACATTTAAACTCAGTGATAAATTTTTTTTTTTAAAAATTGCTACTGTCTTTTATCTATCATGCAAGTTCAAAAATATGTACTTTTCATTACAGTAAAATAAATCCATCCGTCTCAAAAGCCAAAAGTTTCTGCACTCCACCTCACCTCAAAATATCCCTTGTTGATAAATTTGTTTTGATGGCTGTCTTTTCAAAAGGTCAATTAAGGGAGGGATCCTCTAATTATGTCAGAGTAATTAGGCGCCAGATCACATACAGAGTATTCATTTTACATCAGTGAGTTATGATCTTCATAAATATTCAAATTTAAAAGAGAGTGACCTGTGCTACAGAGATTTGCGGTATTAATCTCCAAACACGTTTGCATCTCTTGATCTCTGTCAGCAATTCCTTTCATTTTCAAATTAGAAAAAATTACTTAAGTTTCACTTTTATGCATTTATTTATTATTTTTCTACTTTGGCAAATTGCTGCCCTGCTGAACTGTTCATGATTGCCTTTTTGTTTGATCCTCTGATTTTAGTGTCATCTAGCGCAGTGGTTCTCAACTGTTTTACAGTAAATATCGAGCGCAAGTCATACAAGAGGGAACTAAAATGTGTGTATTAAAGTTTTAAAGTAATTTATTAATATTACTATAAATTGCTGAATTGCTAATACTTGTAAAATAATTTTGTTGTCAGCACAAATCACAAATTTGTGAAACTGTAGTTTTGTTTATGATTTTGGAATTAGCATCTGCTAATCTGACTAGTATCTAGATGAATTTGCATCCAAATACCACAAAGTTAGATTGAACACACAATTTTTGACATCCACAACAAAAGGTATTTATTTTTTGTCATTTATAAAAGGTTTATAACCCTATATTTTGTTATTCTTACTGTGTTGTTCTGCTGTTAGTTGTGCTTTATTTAGCAATTAGCATCATGTAACATTTAGATTTCTGCTTCCTGGATCAAAAGTGTCTAGTTGAGAACCACCGATCATCAATGAGCTTATGAAAGAGATGGCACTTTGTTTACTTTGATTTTGCCTCAGCCGTCTACATTTAAATTGACTTTAGCATTTCCCGTCATTTTATGCTAAACTATATTCAGTCAGATGTGGAATTTTCCTATTTCTGTCAGACTTTCGACTATAAACATTTCCTGATGCTTGAAGAATGTTGTGTAAGGAAGCAAAATGAAGCTATACCGTTAGCTTTGGCTGAATTGATAAAGGTAAACAATGCTATATTAGCATTAGCTTGTGTTCTTCAGGTGTACAATCATAAACACTATCATTACGCAACAAATGTTTGCTAAACACAATTCTAGTTTTCCAAGTAGGAAATCAGAAATTTAGACTTTGCGAACACTCGTATTTCTTATAACTTCTCAATGGTACAGTAAAGTACAGTATGATATATTTTAGCCTTAGCATTAACATGGCTGTTTGTTCTCTAAGGAACATTTCACAGCTTCATACCCTGACAGCACTTAGTCGGACTGTATCAGTCGGTGCGTTAGCCTGTTAGAGCATTAGCACGGCAATAAGTGGCTGCTGCTGTCAGCAAGAAGTCCCAGCGATCCAAAAGCTGCCAAAGATCACAGATAGGAGTCACACGCCAACGTTAGCGGCTGACACTGCAAGGTGCCGTCACATGCCAGGCTAGCACACTCGTCTCAAACACAAGGACATGCTTCGTCCTTCGACTGACTAGTCTTTTTCTGCCACATTAAAAGAAAAAGGGCTGATGCTATTAGGCTGTAGCCTTTTTGATTATAATTGCAGATGAATAAATTTTTAATGAAGCTATTAGCATAGTGTTGCGCAGAATCAATGGTGCACATTTTGTTTCAAGAAGACTTGTGTGTGGACGTTTTATGTGCCATTCATAGAAAACATTTACAGTATGTCTGAAATGTAACAAATTTGAAGAAGAAATGGCTCAGAAAAGCACTAGTGACGTGGCAAGATGGCGCCTGTGTTTGGCTTTGCTGCTGCTACTGTCTGTTTACCGCGTTGTGTTCTACCTGTCCTGTGCGTCATTCTGTTTTTTGTTGTTGCTTCTTAATGATGGACTCACTGCTCAGGTGTATGATCGCCAAACTACTCATTCTACTCATTAGATTATCAATGATAGATCATAATATTCCACCACCCTGGGCTGATATTCCACACGCATTATTGTCCACATCAGTCCACTCAGCTGGTCTTTCTGACCACGCGTTATTGTCCACATCAGTCCACTCAGCTGGTCTTTCTGACCGAAGTTCCCGAAGACAACGTAGGAAGTGGGGAGAAGGGCCGGGATTCAGGTGAAGCTGAGACTGTCCTGGAAGCGAGGAGTCTTCTGAAAATGGTGTCGGATCACTTCAGATGAAAATATGTTGTTTATATATGAAATATATTTATATATAATATAAATTATATGAATATAGCTATATGAAGAGTTAATTTGCAAAAACTGATAAACGGCACTTTTTAAAAAAAATCTATATTATTATATAGAATAATATATATTATTCTACACATATAGCGCGATCTGAACCCTAAACACATTTTGTCAAAAAAGCCAGTATTGTCCACTTTCAAGGCATCGCGAGTTCACGTTTTACTGCAGAAGCCGACAAGCGCCCTTGTTGTTTTTGAACAGAAGCCGATAAGTCCATTTAGCGAATCAGCGTGCTGTATTCAGGTCAGCTGACAAGGCTACTTTCACTTTGAAAAGACTTGCTAGCTGAGAGGAGTTTCATCAAAGCTGTCTAAAAGTGATCGAGGATGGATAATTTCGATGAACTTGATGAATCTGTGATATCTTCTTCAGGGCGTGAAGGAAAATAAAAGCTTAAACGTTTTCACGGAACCTTGCAAAAGCAGCGTGTTACAATGGTGAGGGAAAAGCACCTTGTATTGCGTGTAATCACATCCATACAGTCTATGATCACAACAACAACAACGTTTGTCAGGCATCTACATTGTCATCTGAGGAGATTACAAAGATTAAACGAGTTTTTTTTTTTTTTTTATCTGCTTTTGCCAAAAAAACAACTGTTGGAGTTATCTGCTTTTGCTATAAAAACAAACTTTTAATATGTAATAAAAACATACTTTCAATGAACTTTAATTTTGTAAATTGCTTGTATTTGTTTAGTTATTATTACTTAATCAAAACAACCCAACTGCAGTTTGATTGATATTACTCGGAATGCGCAATAAAAAAACTTATATATGTAAATATATGTAAATATTTTCAAAATATGTACTGTATGATTGTGTATTTATATATGCATAATAACTATACACAGTACACGCACATATATTATGTAAATAAAAACTTTTATTTTTGATGCGATTAATCACAATTAATCGTTTGACAGCACTAATATATATAACCAATTCTCAACCAGCTCCATTTTAGTGAAAAAGGCATATCTGCACTAATAAAAATACTAATTAACTAAAAAAAATACAAATGTATATGTATTAATTAATTAATTATAAAAATACATGTAAAGTTGTTAACTTTTAACAATTTAAATAAATACATTTTCTGTATATAAAAAAAATATCATTTAAATATTTAATACAACTAATAATAAAAACAATTCATGAAAAATGCTTTTGATGCTTTTGATCATATCCACACTTAAGTTTAAGTTTCTTCTGTTTTTTAATGCACATTTAAATGTGAAATTTTAATTTGACTTTCAAAGAAATCATGTATGTCTGAAATATGCCAAATTTGAAGAACTAATGGCTCAGAAAAGTGATACTAATTCTAAGAAAAGTGCTTGCGTGAGTTAAGTTTGATATTATCTGATGTAATGAAGTTTTTTAAGGATTACTTAAATGTCTTTAGGACTAGAATTTTATGGTAAAAATCATTTGATGTGACAGCTAACAGTCTGTTTGCGTTCCTCTAGCTTGATGTTCTGGACTAACTGGAACGAGCAGAAGCCGAGCATCATGAGGTCGACTTTAACCGGCCGGAACCTCCGCGTCATTGTTAGCGTGGATGTCATCACCCCTAATGGACTCACCATCGACCACAAAGCCGAAAAGCTGTATTTTTCTGACGGCAGTCTCGGCCACATCGAGAGGTGTGATTACGACGGCTCGCACAGATACGTGAGTATGGAGCCGCTTTGTGTGTGACGTTTAAAAAATGCATGGAAGTGCATTAGCTGAAGCGGAGACTGTGTCTTAAGAGCACTGCAAACGTCTTTCAGCCTTTGTGAAGCTTTTCTGTTTTGCTGAGGTGAGACATTGAAGGAGGACATAAAGAAATGTCGATCCCATCCACTGAATACAGGTCACTTGGGTTCAGTACATTGTCACTTAAAACTAAAAATTTGCTCTAATAATTGAACATTTTTCTTATTGTTCTTAGTTCTAGGTAACAGTGTTTTTGAGTATTTCAGGTCATCTGTTCCCCTTCAGGATGCAGCAATGCCATGTTTCTGTAATATATAGTGAGTTGGATCATCGTTTTAACACATTAACTTAGTAAAAAGTGTTTTTAGCAAAAATGTAATCATTCATATCTTGCTGTGAATTCCTTTTTCTATTATATAAAAGTACAATTTCACACTTAGCACTTTTTTGTGAGTTGTAAAAATAATGCACTAGAAAATGATCATACATGTATGAAAATTCCTGTTTTGTTGTATATAGGAAGTCAGGCTGTTAGTTTAATGGTAAATTAATCAAATTAATTATAAAATAACATAAAAATGTAACACAACAGATCATACAAGTTTCTGTCATATATAATAAGTAGAGCTGTCAGTTTGACGCACTAATTTAGTAAAATATTATTAAATTTAATATTAATTTAATACAATTGATTATAAAATAATGCACAAAACATAATGCAACTGATCATATACTTATGAAATATATATATATATATATATATATTAGGGGTGTAACGATACGCGTATTCGTATTGAACCGTTCGGTACGAGGCTTTCGGTTCGGTGCGCATTACAAACCGAACGATTCGTTGGACTAATCCTATTACTTTTGGAAAATAAAAGAGCTTAAAGTGTGTGAAATATCAGTGCCACTGCGCTCAACGACGTAACAGGCAACGTGCTGTCTGCCCCGTGATAACCTCCCCTTGTTGGGTGTGTGTGTGTTTGTGCGTGCGTGTGCGGGTGTGTGTGTGTTTGTGTGTGCGTGTCGCCTTCATGGTTTAAAACTGAAATATTTCCAACATTGTGACGTAACCAATTGCCCCGCCCCCCGTATCGAAAACATACCGAACCGTGACACCACTGTGTCGTATCGAACCGAACCATGAATTTTGTGAACCATTACACCCCTAATATATATATATATATATATATATATATGAAAATAAAGCACAAAAATGTAAAGCAACTGATCACATCCATGTATGATTATTCATGTTTTTTTCATATATAATAAGTAGGGCTGTCATTTGAACATGTTCATTTAATAAAATTAATTATAAAAATAATGCACAAAAAAACAAAGCAACTGATCAAATACTTATGAAAATTCCTGTTTCTGTCATATGTAATAAGTACGGCTCTCAGTTTAACATGGTAATTTAATAAAATTCATTAGGCGAAAGAAAAAAAAACTGACACAATTAATTGTGGTCATATTTAAAATCCTGTTTTAAGGGATTTAAGTAGGGCTATTAGTTTACCAGTTTTATTTAGTAAAACAAACATATTTACAGCTCTACTTAAGGTGTTATTCCAACTATTTTAATTGACTGACAGACCTAAAAATAAGTTGTTAATAACTTCTAAAGTAAACCGATTTTAATGTTTACTTTCATCAAGGGCCAGGAACCGCAGGTTAGAGGGTTTGACACAGTTTATCGGCTGACGACCGCCAACAATGCCGTGGTGCGCTAAATAGGTTCTAGCTGGCTCATGAAACTATCTGCTCGCTAGGCTATTAAAAGGTGAAAATTGGTCTGGGCGAACAAAAGGAAGATTTGTTTTCTTGCGTGTCAGACAGATAGCAAGGCTAGCGAGGCGGACCCTGCCAGAGTGTGCTGGAGGAGGAAGTGCCATCTAGGTTACAGCTGACAGATTCAAACTCCTGCCTTCTCAAACTTCCTCTAGAGGAAAACACACAGAGCCACACATTCAAACTCTCAGGAGTGCAGAATTAATCATGCAAATTAGATGAAACTTTCTTATTAACAACAAAACATCAAATATGACCCTATTTACTTTCATAAAGGTAAAGTGTGTGATTTCTAAACTACTTGAATCAACCAGTTGTATTACAGCAGTTGGAAAGCAATTGATTCTATTCAGATTTTTTAAACAATTTTTAATTGTGTTACTGTATAATTTAATCATTTCTTTAAAGAAAGTAAGTATTGAATATGTTGTATAAATTTAGTTATTGCTTTCACATGAGGCTTTTGTGAAAAGTCAATTCAATTCAGATTTGCACCTTTATATAATGCACTGCATAATTTATTAATTTCTTCAAAGGTAGTGAATGCATTGTAGAAATGTTACAGCAATGCTCAGTGTTGGGCACGTTACTTTAAAAAAGTAATTAGTTATAGTTACTAGTTACTTCTCACAAATAGTAACTGAGTTAGTAACTGAGTTACATCATTATAAAAGTAACTAATTACCAGGGAAAGTAACTATTGCGTTACTTTTTTTTTTTTAAATCAAATGTCAAATAACTTGGATGCCCCAATATTAAATATGTTAAATTAATGAAATAGACACTAAATAGAATAAATTATTATTATAAAACATTGTAAATTAATCAACACTATTTATCTACTGACACTTAGCATCAGTTAGTCAATCATTATAATATGATATTATGATAATTTAGCATTATATGATGATATATCTTTAGTAATTAGAATATCCAAGTATGAATTCATATTTGTCATGTTGACTGAACTTAGGACTGGTGGTGGTGCTTAAGATATTGTTTGTCATTTAGTGTTTCTATAAAAAAAGGGGGGGGGGGGGGGGGGAATTGATAAGATAACAAAATTACTACGAATTATACCACTAATAACAAAATAAAACGCACTAAGGATTAATGAGCTGCTGGGTTCATGAATATTAATCACGTTGTATGGGTTCGCTCGAATTGATTCGCTGAAATCAAAACAGGGATGATAATAGGTGAGCGCCGGCCAATGAGATTGTCGTTTGCGCAGTAGCTCCGCCCACTAGTTCTTAAAAGCTGAAGAATTCCAAAGAACTTCGTTATTTTGACAGGAAAATACAACAAAGAATATCGTTTACATGTAGCGGGTCAATTCTGCATGTTATGAAAGACTCTCTCGCTCTGTATCTTTCTTTGCGCGCGCGAGTGTGTGTGTGTGTGTGTGTGTGTGTGTGTGTGTGTGTGTGTGTGTGTGTGTGTGTGTGTGTGTGTGTGTGTGTGTGTAGAGAGAGAGAGAAAGCTACGGCGAGCCGTGCGCTTCACACTAGAGTGTACGGTACGTCAAATACAGCTACACTGCTCATCCATTCAGATGAACTGAAAAATAAAATGATAATATTATAATAAATTATAGTAACGCCGCATTTTATTGTCAGTAACGGTAACGGCGTTGTAACGGGGGAAACAGTAATTAGTTTGATTACTCGTTACTGAAAACAATAACGCCGTTAGTAATGCCGTTTATTTATAACGCCGTTATTCCCATCACTGGTAATGCTATAGCAATGTTATAACTTTCAAATGAGGCTTTTCTCTTCAGTGAGAATTGTTTGCCTCGAATTTGCAGTTTTCAGTTTTTAATCATGTTACTGCATAATTGAATGTTTTCTTTAAAGAAAGTAGTGAATGTGTTGTAGAAACGCTGCACTAATGTTGGTACTTTCAAATGAGGCTCATTGATATGGAAGCCCATTTCTGCCACTGTTTTATCTTATTTTTCTTGCAATTGTGAGTTTGCATCTGGTGATTCTAACTTTTTTCTCAGAATTGTGAGATATAAACTCAGAGTTGCATGATATAAACTCATAATTCTAAAAAAAAAACAATTCTGAGAAATAGTCTGTTTTTTCTCAGAATTACGAGATTTTGACAGTTGCAAGTTATACAATCAGAATTGAGATATAAATTCTCAATTCTGAGGACATATTTTTCCCCCTCAAAATTGGACTTTATTACCCACAGTTGCTAGTTTATATCTCACAATTCTGAGGAAAAAGCCAGAACAGTGAGAAAAAAGATATATATATATAATATAATTATAATAAATATAATCTCGCAATTACAAGATATAATTCTGATTTTTTTTCTGCAATTGCGAGTTTATAACCTGCTATTGTAGCTTTATAACTCGTAATTGTTACTTTATATTATGCAATTCAGAGAAAAAAAAAGACAGAATTGCAAAATTTTAACTCCCAACTGTGTGAAAAAAGTCAGAGTTTTATTTTTATTTTTTTTCACAGTTGTGTATTATGTTCAGCGTAATTTACCGATTTCTTCAAAGGTAGTGAATTTGTTGTAGAAATGTTACAATAATACAAAGTTCTGTCATGAAACTCTAGATGGCGTAGGACTACAGGTTTTAACTCAATCTGATATAATGACATCATTATTCACATAGCGTAGCTGATTGGTTACTTTTCACATCAGCAGCTCAACATTCAAATACTCGGCTAGTGTTTGCTGTAGCAGTTGCAGCGTACTTCAGAATCCTCCACCTCCCCCAGCTCCACCTGTATAGATCTGCTACAGGGTGATTTCATGTATGTTATATATGGTAAATATATTAAGCTTGTTTGCATCAATCCAGATTTTTTAGTTTTCAAATTTATAGTATGTACTGTGAAATTTACCAATGTCTAAAAGTAGTAAATGCATTGTAGAAACGTTATAGCAATGTTATCATTTTCAAATTAAGCTTTTCTCTTTGCAATTGGCTGAGAAGCATTTGCTTCATTTCAGATTTGTAGTTTTTAGTTTTTATAAGCATGTTACTTGATGAATTTAGAAAAAAACAAACAAAAAACAAACAGTAAATGCATTGCAGAAACGTTACATTAATGTTATCGCATTTAAATGGGGCTTTTCTGTTTACAGCTGGCTTTAAAAAGCATTTGCTTCAACTCCGTAGTTTTCAGTTTTTAATAATTTACAATTTCTTTAATGGAGAATGGCCAATAAAATTTCACAATGTCGCAATTCTTTCCAGTGCTCATGAAAATCATATCCGATCAGATCTGACCACCTTATGAGCGCATTCGACTTGTTCTGTAAGTAAAAATGGGTGGAGCTTAGCAAGGGGTCAGTATAGCTTTAAATAAAGTGTTAAGGTTATGTTTGAGGAGTAACCCTCTGTCGCATTATTGGAGAGCAAAGTCTGAGATAATCCCTGCTTAGAAGCTACTTGAAACGTAAACCTGCGCTCGGAGCGGGAATGTCATGTTCTTGTCCACTGATTCGTAATTCAATGCTAAAAACTTTCAATCTTAAGAGAGCATGAAGAGGTTTTCACCTGTCGAGACGACAGCTCTGATATCAGAACGTCATGCAGATGCGTCTGCCGTATCTTTCATCCTGATCCCCCACACACGTGCGGGCGGTGACGGAACACTTGGGAATAAAGACGTCTCGACTGCACAAGGGTGAGAACACGTGTTTGACATGTTGTCATCGTGGATTAAAGTGCGAGCTTCGCTCTCCATGCGCCCATCGAGCCGCCTATTATTATTACAAAGACTCTGGCATTCAAACGGTCGGCCCTTCAGAGACATCTGTGTCTGCGTGTGTTACTGAAGAGCGGTTAATGCTGCACTTCAGAACAGATGTGTGTGGCTCACCAAAGCCTTCGGAAATAAATAGCAAAAAACATGAAAAGCTCTTAAAGCTGGAAAAAATGTGTGCAGCCTCTTTTTTGTTGATGGGTTACATGCAGTTATCATAGAAAATGTAATGAAGAATTTGCAGTGACTTGTTTTGTGGACATTATATTATATAGTAACGTAACAGAAATATTGGTCTCTCTATGTATTTGGATTTGTTTATTTATTTATTTATCCTTCCTTTTCCTTATATTATGCCAAGATAGCCAAGATAGTTTTTGTGGCCTGAAGGTCTTTGTTTGTTTGTTTTGTTTCAATGTATTTATCTGTTTTATCTAAATATCTTGAGTTGACTTTTTCCTTTTTTTGTGTGTACCCCCCCCCCCCCAATTGTTTTATTTTTTTTGTACAACAAAAATATAACGGTGTACCTTTTAAAAAAAATAAAAACAATCTTATTGACTTTTTCATTTTTTAAATTTTTTCTTTTTTTTTTCTCTCTCTGAATTTTTCTCTCTGAAAAAACAAAAACAAAACAAAACAAAATGAAAGGCAGTGTCAACTTTGACCAAATTGGAAGTGCCTTGATTTTATTTTGTTTTATTTATTTACCGCTGTTTGTTCTCAATATTTTTGTAAATAAATTTGAGAAATCAATTTTTTTGTTTGCCCTTTTTGTTTTTACACACACAGGAGATAAAATAGACTAAATCTTATTTACTTTTCTTAATTGCTTTGACATTAATTAATTAATTTGTTTTATTTACTGCTTTGCTTTTTCTCAGTTTTCTTTTTTTTCATATAAATTTGAGAATTCAGAAGTGTTTTTTGTTTTTTTCCCACGCACAGCAGAAAAATAAATAAATAATAGACGTAGTGAATTATTTCATTTTCTTTAACCTTGCCTTCAGGGCTTATGTACCATATGGAGTTGTGGAGAAAAAAAATAATACGTTATTAAACTTATGATGATACAGTTTCCACTGAGTAAGTCATGACAGTTTATGTTTGATAAGGATCAAATGTTTTCAGTGAAATTTGACTAACTATGTTTTATTTTACTTACCAAAGTCTAATTTTACATGTATTTGTTGAGTGTAGATTTTGAGTTTGACTGGACTCAATTCATTTCCTTCAGGCACGTGAAGAACAGCCCCTCACTCTCACAGCTTACCTTCCTCCCTGAGGCCATGCATGATGTACTGTATCCCTGTGTCTGTTACGACAGCGATTCCATTTACACTCTCTGTAGATCTGGGTTAATCATTTATAATGTGGGGGATAATGGAGGAGGGCTGTCCTTCGGGTGTCACGGTGCTTCCCCTCAGGCTCTGGACAGGCCCGTGTGTCTGTGTGAATTATACAGACACTCAGTGTGCTTTATTTTGGTCTGTGCACCTTTGTGCTGAAAGTAAACTGCCTGATGGAACTGTGCTGTACAGCAGGAGAGATGCTTTCATTTATTTATTACCAGTGCTTCTAAGTTAATAAAGCTTCTTAGCTTCTAAGTGATTTTTACAAGATAACTGTAATATTTATGAATAGACTATCTATCTATCCATCCATCCATCCATCCATCCATCCATCCATCCATTTCATTCTACTTGTCCATCCATCCATCCATCCATCCATCCATTTATCCATCCATCCATCCATCCATCCATCCATCATTCTGTCATTTTACTTGTCTGTCCATCCATCCATCCATCCATCCATTTATCCATCCATCCATCATTCTATTGTTCTATTGTTCTGGGGCAGTTGTGGCCGAATGGTTAGATATTTGGACTTGTAACCCAAAGGTCTATCATTCTACCTGTTAGTCCATCCGTCCATCCATCCATGCAACATTTTATTGTTCTATCGTTCTATCATTTTATCTGTCGTTCTGTCCATTCATCCATCATTCTATCTATTGTTTTACCTGTCTGTCCATCCATCCATCCATCCATCCAACATTCTATATTTCTATCATTCTATCATTCTATGACCAGGACTCCCTGGTAGAAGAGATATTGTATCTCAATGGGACCTTCCTGGTTAAATAAGTAAATAAATAAATATCTGTCGTTCATCCATTCATCCATCGTTCTATCTATTGTTTTACCTGTCTAAATGTCTCTCCATCCATCCATCGTTCTATCTGTCGTCCTGCCTGTCTGTCTTTCTCTATTTCTATTGATCATTCATCCATCCATCCATCCATCCATCCATCCATCCATCTATCTATCTATCAATCAATCCATCGTTTTAACTATCTGTTTTGCTATCTATCTGGAATTTAAGCACAAGTTCAAAAAGTTCACAGAGTTTTTAAGGTCATGAGAAATATATATATATTGTATTTTTTTTTTATTTTATTTTTTTTATTACCAGGATATTTCCCTCACCTAAATTATTCTTCATACATTTGTAGGTCATTGTGAAATCAGGACCCGGAACATTCTTTGGCTTGGCAATTTACAGAGACTTCATCTTCTGGTCTGACTGGACACGGCGGGCCGTGATCCGCTCTGATAAGTTCACCGGAGCCAATACCAAAGTCCTCCGTGCAGACATCCCTCATCAACCGATGGGAATCATCGCTGTTTCCAACGACACCAACAGCTGTACGTGATTCATTTCCTTTGTTCCATCACATGACGCAACTGTTTAAACATTTAACTCAAACCAAACGTTTTTAGATGAATTGAAACAGAAATGTTGTGTCAACAAACCTTTATAGTATATTTCTAAAACCCTTGAATCAAAGAGAGTTTTAAAACAAGCAGATAAACACGTTTCTTGGTTGACGTAGCGGATGACTTGCAATCTTGTTTGTATTAGTCACACAAAGCTTGTTTATATTATTCACACAAGGTGTCTGAGATGTTTAGTCTGTGATGACAGCAAACACAAAGCAAAGTCACTGATGTTAGATGCATCAGAAGTCACTGGGGGCTTTTTTTGATGGGTGCGCGGGAAGCTGGAACAAAATCAACACATTTTGACATGAGGGTCAGATAAGCTGCACGTAGTCACTGTGTTCTTTGCTGACTCTACGTATTATAGGACAAGCTGTGTTTCTGTCAGCACAGTGTGATAAATACAAAGACAAATCATATTAATAAGTGACTGTACATCATTAGAGGGGACTTATCCAGTAATTAAAGGCTGATATATTTCCACAAGTAAAATAAATTCTGTATCCAGGGTAAAGGAGCTGCTCTGAGTAAATTTTTTGATACAGATTGTATCTGTATATTCAGATCTTGAACCAGGATTGTGACTAGGGTTCAGATTATGACCTAGATTCAAATACAGAATGTGATTCAGATTCCTTTTGCTCTGAATTTAGAATATTATCTATATTCAGGGCTCGAATTGAGGGGGGATGGCATCCCCCTGGTCGAAAAAAATGACAAAAAGCATCCCCTCTGTAAAACCACCATTCCCCCTACCATCCCCTTTGGATTATTAATTTTGTGTATTACGTAAAACTTATCATGCACATGAAATGTTAAAATTCTCTGCTTATGATCATTTACGAAACTAAATAACGGTGATTGGCCAATCAGAACTTGGTACTGTAACAAGCTGTGCACAAGAAGAAGCAGTAATGTGTTCAAGTAAAATGGTTCAAGTGCAACTTTTGAAGTTCTTTTAAAAGAAAATTATTTTTCCTTGATTAGAATTTAAAGACATTCTCCTGACATAATACATGTGTGACTGTGAGGGACTGAGAGATGATAGGAGAGCTGACATTATTGAACTTTGAAAAAAAAAAAAAAACACGTCTTGAGAGTCCAAAAGCATTCACTGCACGATGAAGCCCATTAGAATACAGTTAGAATGCCCTTATAATTCCAGCAATGAAACAAAAAATACCCATGCATGAGTTTTTACAATTTTATATTCATTACACAAGCATGTACTTTTCTGTGTATCAGCACATGTAGGCGAGGCCGCAAGCACAGATATGCTATTAGTTTTATACAACAGTGCATAGCAACACGGAATGTATCAGTTGAAGGAATCAGTTTTTGAACGAATTGAGTGAGCCAGTGATTCAACGGTCCATTCAGATGGTCTTACTTCTTTCGTTTCAATAGAATCAGCCGTTTTGAACGAATCGTTTGATATGAATGATTCAGTAAGTTATTTATTAAAACAGGGACTTGCTGCCACCTACTGGCGGTTTTATTGTCATATTTATTAATCAATGACAGTCCTAAACCAGCCAAGGTGCCAGCACAAAAACACATTCATCAAAATATTGTTTAATTACCAATATTGACCAAAATTCCTCTATTTCAGGCCCCAGTAGAAAAACAAACAAACTTATAAATAAAAGTTAATTTAATAAGGCTAATTTTTCATTAAATAGAAACCTTTTTAAAAATGAGACCAATTTTGTAATCATTGTGTAAAATTAGCCACAAGAAAAAACAAACAACATAATCTTTTTTATTCAGATTATGATCTATATTGTACACCCTTATTGCAATCTAGATTCTATTTGCTTTGAACATATATTCTAAGTATAAATTATGATCAACATTTAGATTTATGAACTAGACTATAAATGCAGACTGTGATTCAAATACATTTTTGTTATACCCTAAATCCACATTCAGGATTCACATTATTATATATGTTTTACTTCCATATTATAACTTAGAATATTTTTGCTCTGAATATATAGATTCTAGAGAATATATATAGATTCTGATTTAGATAACCGCACCCGACCCGCACCCGATCGTTACAGTCAGGATTCATACGGTCATGAAAAACCTGGAAAAGTCATGGAATTTTAAAACGGCAATTTCCAGGCCTGGAAAATTTAGGAAAAAATAAATAAACCCAGAAAGTTTTGGAAAAATCATGTTTCACAATTCTCTGTACAATAAAATTGTGTTTAATCAGGTCCTGAATTTCAGTGCGGTATTGCGCATATATCACATTACTCATTCCTGAGCTTTCGACTTTAAAATGAAGGAAATTTCTGCAAAACCTTTATTCAATATAGCGTGTAGGTTAGATGAGTAAATAAATTCACACAAACCATCAGATCAAATCAGTAATTTGAAAACAGCGCGAGTGATTCAGCTGTACCGCGTCTTCTCTCTTTGACCTTCTCTTCACATCGGCACATCTAGAGCTGAACGCTGTGATACAAGACTTTAGCTCTCATTTCGGTACAGTTGACAGAATTGTCAATTGCCTAATTGGCCATTGTTGCTTTCTCACAAACATTTATTATTTGCACGTCTTTTTAAGCCATTCGGTACTCGCGCGCTCCAGAGGCGCTTTTCTGTGCACTCACAATCACATCCAAATCGCGCTCTGCGAGTACCAAATTGAGTTTGGCAGCCTAATAGCAGCAAAAAGCAAACAAGCTAAGCTTGTTGTGCTTAAGTGGCAAAATACACACAAAATGACGTCAAAATGGTCGTCCTGGCGAGTATCCTCATAAGCACTGTCGGTTTTGTCTTAAGTTAATGTAAACAGTTGCGAATGAAAACGCATGTGTATCAGTATCGGATCCGTGAAATAGGTCTTGTGACAGCAACTTAATAAAGCTGTGCTGTCTGTCATTAATGTTAACCAAACAACAAAATACAGAGAAAATCCCTCACTGCTCTTGACTAAATAATGTTTTGTTGAATAACTTTAATATGTTAATTTACAGTTTATTCAATTTCTGTAGCCTATTTAACACAGGTTCATATTTTAGAAAATGTAGTTAATATTTGCATCATTAATGATTTATTTTATCCACCCGCGACCCACCCGCAAATAATCAGAATGAAATTTTTTATTACCCGACCCGCGGATTATCCGCAGCGCCCGCGGATAAAACCGCCATCCGCGCATCACTAATCTATACTCAAAAAGTATAATTTATGCTATACAGATTGCCTTTGATTTGAATCTAGATTTTGGATTCAGATTGTGATCTGTATTATACACCCATACTGCAATCTAGATTATGTTTGCTCTGAATATATAAATTCTAAATATACAGTAAATTGTGATCTAAATTTAGGATATTTATGACATTCATATTGTAACCCAGATAGCTCCAAATATATAGATTATAAATGAAAAGTATTAATGTATTTATTTGTTTATTTATTCATTTTCTAGATTCCAGATTCAGGTTATGGTCTATATTGTACATCACTGAGACATTGTGATTTAGATTCAGATAATAATTTAGACTCTATATATTCCATTTCTTATAAATCTAGATTTTGTATCCAGATTATAAATTATATTGTATTTTATATTGTCAGTATTTTAAATGTAATTTTTCTCTTTCTTTTTTGTCAAATAATATAATGCAGAAATGCCAAGTAAAAGTACACTTTATTTTCACTATAGTACAAACATTTTTACATAAATTTTGCATATGTAAATTTAAGCAGACACACACACACACAAAAAAAATATCTAAATGACCCACTTCAGTATTTGTCACTGAACTAATACAGCAAATTCATCTTGGTAACCTCTATTCAAGTCCCATTCAAAATGCTGAAACCCAGTCCATCCTGGCCAAGGAAGAACATTTACATAATTTATGTTTAGTGCAAATGGTGACTTTTACGTTTATATTTCTTGACCACGAAACTTAATACTGCCGTGCTTGGTAATTGCATCTGTTGAAACACCCAAGGAGCACCACATTTCAAGCGCCTGAGGCGTAAATCTTTTAAAGCGAAGAAACCAAACTCAATTCACCCGGGAAGTTAAACTGCACCATGAAATTTACAGAATTAGCAGAATTTATAGAACGTGACACATTTATAGAATGCCGACTTTCCACTGTGCTTCTTTCTTGGCTTCGATACAGACGTTTCTTTGTTTAGCGGTTCAAGCCTCAGTGTTTCAAAGGACTCTAATGGAAGCAGCTTAGATGATTGGCATCCCAAACTGCAAATTTAGATTTTTCTCATCTCGGGACTCTCTTAGGAGGTTTGGACCTCGGTAGCCACCGTCCCTCCTATCTATATAGCACAGACAACTCTATTAAGAAAACTCGCTCAGGCGGAGCTATAAAATGCTGAAATTCTAAGTAATTCCCCACATTACTTTTTAAATCATAACAAAAATAAGACAAACTTAATGCACCCTTATGCTGTTCCAAACCACATGACTTTTTCCTTCTGCATATAATGATATAATTACTATTTTTTTTTTAGGTTAACTGTCCCTTTAAAAGTGGGTACCATCTGCAGTTCCTTTTATTCCAACTAATAAACATTCCTTTATAATCGCCGGCCAACAGAAATCAGCCATCGAAGAGTCCAAGCTATTAAAAGCCCCATCCCATAATAAGCAGAAGCCTCCCAGGACTGAAGCCCCATGTTGCTACGGTGAAAGACGCTGGCCCAATGCACTCATCTGAATCCTCACCATTTGTGCAGGGGAATACGCTCGGCCCACGGCTCTGGAGTCTGGCAGCCGCTTGTGTGTAGATAGGGCACGGTTCAGAGACCCGCGCTCCACGCCAACGTCTGTGCCAAGCACAGTTCAAACTCACACCCGCTGAGGAGCCCAGCCCTCTGACTGGCACTGCAAGAGTGCCCTTCAAGCCTTGAGTGTGTGTGTGTGTGTATGTGCGGTGCTAGGCTGAATTGTGTTAAAAGACATCGGATGCCTTAAGCCACATTTAAAATAGAGCGTTCTGAAAGGCAGTGAGAAATTAATAAAATATTTCACACAGCATTCAATATTGCTTTTCTTTATTCCAACAAACAAACATGTTTTGTGCTCATTACTACATAATACAAGGAGCCTTATTTATATTAATTAATCAATGGGCTAGAAAGATTCTGTGTCTGAATTGCTTGGATCTAAATCCAGATTGTCATTCAGATTTCTGTTGCTCTGAATATAGGTTCCAAATCTTGATTGTGATCCATATTCTAAATCTAGATTATGATTCAGATTCCATTTGCACTGAATATAGAACTCTGGAACCAGATTATGATTATACATCCAAATTGCAATCCAAATTAATTTTGTTCTGAATATAGATTTTGAACAAATATTGTGATTCAGATTCATATTGCTAAGAATTTAGGTTCTGGAGAAAGAAAGAAAGAAAGAAAGAAAGAAAGAAAGAAAGAAAGAAAGAAAGAAAGAAATAGAATTGTATGCATATGCAAAATGCATTATATACAGATTGTACATATTTATTGTAAGTACATACAGATTGTAATTCAGATTTCCCTTGCTCTAAATATAGATTCAAAATAAAGATTGTGGTCTAGATTCAGATTAGGTTCCATATTTTAAATTGAGATTGCTTAATATTCTGTTTGCTCTAAATATGGAATTCTGAAACCAGATTATGATCCATTTTGTACATCCAAATTGCAATTCAAATTAATTTGCTCTGAAAATTGATTTTAAACCAAGATTGTGATTCAGATTCATATTGTTCAGAAATTAGGTTCTGCATCCAGATTATTAATAGATTCCAAACGAGGGTTGTGGTCAAGATTCAGAGTAGGATCCATATTCTAAATCCAGTTTATGATTCATATTCTGTTTGCTCTAAATATGCAATTCTGAAAATAGATTATGATCCCGTTTGTACATCCAAATTGCAATCCAAATTAATTTGCTCTGAAAATTGATTTTAAACCAAGATTGTGATACAAATTCATATTGTTCAGAATTTAAATTCTGGATCCAGATTATTTATAGATTTTGAAGGTTATGAAGGTTGTGGTCAAGACTCAGATTAGGATTCATATTATAAATCCAGATTATGATTCAGATTCCATTGGCTCTGAACATATAGTCCTGTAACCAGGTTATAAACTATATTGTACATCCATATTGCAATCCAAATACATTTTGCTCTGAATTAGAGGTCTAGATTCTTTATTCTGAAGCTTTAATGCTAAAACCATAATAGTAATAATAAATAACAATACTTTTGTATTTTTTTTATTCTTTTACTTCTTTTTAATTCTTTTACTATATTATTTATTTTATTTTATTGTTTTATTATATATACAGTATATATATATATATATATATATATATATATATATATATATATATATATAAATACTTTAACCCAAAGAACCCACCTTGCTTGCTTTCCGTGAAACCATGATTCACCCAATATGATACTTCACAGAATTTCCAAGCTGGAATTTTTTTTTTGCCATTCCTTCTTAACTTTATGTACACATTCAAACATGGTACCAAACATAGGGGCATTTATGTGCCATGTTTGAATGTGTACAACAATTTCAATTCCTGTGTCTAAATTCTTAACTCAAAGTATGAGCTGTAAAGCTTGTCGAACTGTTGTAAATCTCACGATTTGTCTCAGTGCACTAAAATGAGTGATTTCTTACCAAATGTTTCTCTTATTACTTTTAGGTGAGTCATCCCCCTGCAGTGTGAATAATGGAGGGTGCCATGACCTTTGCCTTTTGACTCCACTTGGTGTGGTGAACTGTACTTGCCGTGGAGAACGGATTTTACTGGATGATAACAGATGTGTATGTAAGTCCTGTACCCTCTCTCTGTATCTCTTGCTCATTTTCACTCACCCAAAATTTTCTAGAATGTCTCCGTACTTTGAGTTATGTGGCTAAGTCCATATCTGTTAGTATTGAGGCTATCTTTATGCTGGCGTATTCCAAATAATAGCAGATATTTCTGTTTGGGATGCTGGTGAAAAAGCAAGTTTTGAAAATGTGAAATGTTTGGTGGCTGATTCACTCTGGATTGAAATTCAGAGCGCACATTCAGGTCTGCCGTGCCCTAGGAGGTGGATAGCTGAGAAACAGGGGGCATGTGGGACAGAACGGCCGCTTTTGGCATAGTGAGAAGAACATTCTGCTGCTCTAGGAACAAACTACAGCATAAATCCATCAGCGAGGCTGTGGCCCGACAACCTTATTACTGCATCATTCTTATGCTTATTATTATTTATATTATTAGTAGTATTATTTACAAATCTAAATGACTGAGATTCCTATCGCTCTGAATGTAAATTCCAAATCCAGGTTGTGATTCCAATTAATTTTGGTCAGAATTTAGGTTCTGGGGCCAGTTGCATAAACTTAGCCACCAAGTTAAAACTGTGTCTTAAGAACTAGTTTGACCAACTAGCATCTGCCAAGGGGAAATCTTACAAGTCTTACTTTTCCAATACAAATAAGACCAATCTACCTTTTCATAACTGACTTTAAAAAGTTATGACCAGTCTTGAAAAAAATAAATAATATGATGACTAACTTTTTAAGACTGGTCTAAACAGTTTATGCAACTGGCCCTTGAACCCAGATTTAAAAGGTCATTGGATGCAAAATTCACTTTTCAAGTTGTTTGAACATAAATGTGTGTTGGAAGTGTGTGTACACATCCATCCTACCTGTAATTGATTTTTGTTAGGGATGGGCATGAGTACAAAAACATTGAACACAGTTGTTTGACTTTAAGAAACATTGGTTAGATTCAGCATGGTAGCATACGGACACTATATACAGTGACTTTCAGTCTAGGATTGCAACAGCGCTTGACTCTGCTTGGAGAGGATTATGGGGCTTATACACAGATGTGTTTTTGTGTTCAAAGAGCTAGACACAGTGCATCAGATGGAACAGAACAGAACACAGGGGACTCAATGCCAAGGCCAAGGAGACATCCATCTGAAGTTTATGTACATAGACTCACAGTAAAAAAAAAATTTAAAAAAAAATTTGGAAATGGAACTCAACTGCCACGTCTATCCTCGGCTGATTATGTGTCAAACACTCAAGCAGTCAATGCACATCCCTAATCTATACTTCAGCGCAGCACATCACAACTCTCTTTTACTCTCATCTTCTAGCCATGAACTCCTCCTGTAGCATCCACTCTGAGTTCCAGTGCGGAAACGGGGAATGCGTCGATTATCAACTGACATGTGACGGCATCGCACACTGCAAAGACAGGTCGGATGAGAAGATGCAGTATTGTGGTAAGAACCCAATCAGCCAGGGTGCTGTGTTTGAGCCCTCAGGTTTAATCTCTACACTGAATGAAGGAAGCTACAGAAGGTCTTCCTGTTCTCCTGTGACTCTGGCTAATAAGATGAGCTTAGAGAAGCCTGGCAAAAATGTAATGAGTGCGAGTGATGTGACAGGCCGACTGCTGCTCTGTCTCTCTCTCCCTCTGTCTTTACTTTCTCAAGCAGAGTTTCTAATGAAGTAGTTGCTCTCAGATAGTTTTACTATCCAGACTTTACATTGCATATTTATGAATAGACTCTATCTATCTATCTGTCTGTCTGTCTGTCTGTCTGTCTGTCTATCTATCTATCTATCTATCTATCTATCTATCTATCTATCTATCTATCTATCTATCTATCTATCTATCTTCCTTCATTTAACTGTGTTAAATATCTCCAGTGCATGTTATTGTACAGTCCTATGCCTAATCTTAGCTTTATCATTCTTTAGAGAACCGGAACTGCAGACACGGCTTCAAAACGTGCTATAACCAGCGCTGTGTGGCCAACCATCGATTCTGTAATGGCGAGAATGATTGCGGGGATAACTCAGATGAAGTTTACTGTAACAGTGGGTATTGTTTCTTCTTCTCGCAGAATTGAAACCCATTCTCAATCCAGTTTTGGTCAGTTCAGGAATCTTCTAATTTTTTTTCCTCATTCTGCCCAACTCTCTGGAGAAATGTAGTCCATCAATCAATAGAACTCTTGAATTCTCGCCTTTCTTGAACATCTAAATAACAACATTAAGCTTTAATGCAGAAACACTGCATAATGTAGGCAGCACAAACCACAGATCTCGGCATCACTATGCTTCAGTGAAGGCCAATGAAAGCTGTACTCTTTCCAGCAATGCAGGAATCTAAATGCTTCTAGAAACTTTTGATTTTGGAAATAAATAAAATACTTTGCATTACAGATATTTTTATTGTATCTTGTCACCTGTAGCCAGTGAAACTTGATTATCTCCTTATTGTAAGACGCAAACTCAGACCAGTTTTGCATTCACACTGGACTTGAAAATGTAATTTAGTTTTCTCATTTAGTTAGCACAAATATCTTTAATATCAATGTATTTACACTATTAATTATTATTATTATAATTTGGAATTATGCAAATGTGAAAGCAATGGTAACCATGAGCACTTTTACATATTAAACTTTACTGAAACAATCTCGGTTAATTCAGTGTGCTTAAAAGTGGTCTAACTTCATCTAAAACGTTTTTGTATGTTTTAAAGTGATCTGACTTCTTTTAAAGCATTTTGGTTTGCTTTAAACAGGTTTGACTTCATTTAAAGCATTTTGGTTTTCTTAAAAGTGGTTTGACTTCATTTAAAGCATTTTGATTTGCTTTAAAGTGGTCTAACCTTATTCAAAGCGTTTTGGTTTGCTTTAAAATGATTTGATATAAAGCGTTTTGGTTTGCTTGGTCTGACTTCATTTAAAGTGTGTTTGTTTGCTTGTATCTAGTTAATCTGCTTTTTTTTCCTTCTGGTTCCAGATTCCTCGTGTTCGTCCTCTGAGCGACGTTGTGCAGACGGTGCTTGTATTCCTGCATCATCCTGGTGTAATCAGATCATTGATTGCGCTGACGCATCGGACGAGAAAAGCTGTAGTAAGATTAGCATGTGTGAAGGCACTAGCCCGTTCGCACTTCTGAGGGTGTGTGTGTTTGCATGTCACTTAACGTGTGAAACACTCGTCTCATTGTCCTCTCTGTGTTTCCAGATAGCACAGACTGCATGGAATACTACAGACTGGGTTCTCGCGCCAGCAACAGCGAGAGGTTTCTAAGCTGCAATTCCACGTCGCTGTGTGTTCATCCCTCCTGGATCTGTGATGGAGCCAACGACTGTGGGGATTACGCAGACGAAATACACTGCCACGGTAGAAATGCATTTGCATTCTCTCCCCCGGACTGTCTTTCTCTTGTTTGTTTGTGTTCAAAGTACAATGTTGTCACGTTAAGAATGGAAAATAGCACTGGGAACAAAGGGAATTTTTACAAAGTTTGCATTGCGGTGCAGTGACGGCTCACATCGCCAGAGCCTTTTATGAGGCTGTGAAATGTGGACTTTTTTGACTCAATCACACTGAGTCCTGCCAAATATTTGACAGTAATATACTTAGATATTTATGATATATGTAGAAAGCCCAGGACCTACTGAGAATATTTAGTGACTTAATAAGTCCTTGTGGCTGAGTGAAACAGAACTCTGGAAGTCGATGAATGTGGTGAATTGTTTTGCGGAACTTTACAGTCCTGTCAGAACTTATGAGCTGAGTGCACATAAACGTCATCGCAATGTTATAATTAAAAGTTGGAAAGTTGGATTTGTCTTTGAAATCTGCAAGTTAGGGAATGTCAGTGAAGGAATTGTGGAAAGCAGGTTGCTAATGATCATGTGTGAATTTTTAATTGTGACTCGTTGATGCTACAGTTTCATTTATTCACATTCTGACATATACACGCATGCATACATACATAAATATACACACATAAATGTCAGAATGTGTGTAAATGTAACTGTAGCATCAACAAGTCACAATTATATTTTTTATATAATAATTTTTACACAAATACTTTTTAATGATCACAATTGAAATTTAATTGTAAATGATAATTTATTAACTTCATTTATTCATTTACACAATAATAATATATAAAGTCAATGCAAAACGTGGCAGATTTTTTCAGGGTTATTAATTTCAACATACATACATACATACATAAATAAATCCCTATAATAATTTTGATTTGACAACAACAAAATGTTTAATTGTTTATTTCACAACAGGTTCGATTATGACCATTTTATGTGTTGATGACAAAATATATATTCATGTGTATTTGTATCCATGTATATTTGTTATACATGTGTATACGTTTAAATGTTTTTCACTTTTACTTTAATTATCATAGTTACAAGATAGTTGTTTTTCATATTTTAAGGTTTAAACTTGGTCTTGGAAAAATGGTAAAACAAAATAACATATAAAGGAAAAGTATCATATGAATGATACCATATTAAACAGTTTTCTTAGACAGTTTTAGAGTCTTTACACAGCAAAGAAAAAAATGTTTTAATAAAAATCAATGCCTAGGGACATAAAAGTGCCTGTAAACACCCATTTATGATTTCAAAACTTCTACGTAGGAACTTTCCTGGAAGTCTTGAAGGCAGAAATACATCATATAAATGTGTGATTGTTAGCTAAAGCACTGATTCTCTGAAAATGTTTATGTCCCTTGAAAACAGAAATTAGCACAAACCTTTAATAGAAATATGAAGAGGATTCAACTCCTGACCATTGCTTGTGGTCGCTCACTCCTATCTTGTAGAAAACAAAAACTCAGATGTTTCCTATTATTTTACTCAAGGAGATGCTGCAGGTTTAAAACGACCTTGATACACAAGTCAGAATTCAAACGCAAATACAAAACCACAGATAGCAAATTGGATAATTGGAGCTGAGGTAGACATTTAGAGGTCATACAATTGATTTGTTTACAGCGTGTTCTCATCCTTTTTTTTCCTCAAAATAGTGGTGAACCTAGCAAACCCTTTGGTCATTGTTGAAAGTAAGAACTTCAGATGGTTTTCCTCCAAACCCTCATTGTCTTCATTTTGGCGTTTCTCCCAGCTTCTTCAGTCCATACGTGTGAGGACGGCCATTTTGCGTGTCCCAGTGGAAACTGCATCTCCAGCGTCTGGTTGTGTGATGGACAGAAAGACTGTGAGGACGGAGCGGATGAATTTCAATGCGGTGAGCACCACCTTTCTACATTTTTCAACTGATCAGGCCTGCTGTACACATTGTGTGCTCTATATGTCATCTTAATGAATATATTCACGTCTGAAGACTTTATTTATCTTCAAGTCACGCACCACCGTCTACATTAGAACGTAAGTGCTATTTTGCTCTATTGATCCACTTGTCACGGCTAGTATGTGGTAAGTGCTAAATGTGAGAGTTTTGTTGCTTGACATTCCTGGACTTACAGAGTTACAGTTATGCTTTTATCTAAAAGTTATGCTCAGTTTCTTGTCTACTCTTTGTTTTATTCATTTCAAATTCCAGACAAATTATTGTAGAAGTCTGATAAGCTTTTTTTTTTTTTATGTGATTCAATTTTATTGAAGCTCATTTCCACTTCAGGGTAAAAACAAAAAAAAAACTTTTTCCTTATAATTGCGAGTTTATATGTCCCATTTGTGACTTTGTATTTCAAAATGTGACTTTTTTTCTCGTAATTGTCAAATTCTCAATTCACTTTTTTCTCGTAATTCTCAAATTCTCAATTCACTTTTTTCTCGTAATTCTCAAAATGTGATTTTTAATTTTGCATGTGACTTTATTTCTCGTTATAGCGATAACTATAGTTATAGTTTTGGATTTGCTACAATGACTCACAATTGTGCTTTATATCTCAATGTAACTATTTCTCATAATTATAACTTTATTTCTCACAATTTGTAACATTTTGGCTTCCATGGTGACTTTAAATCGCGCAATGTGACTTTTTCTCGTTATAGCGATTTTTTTCCAGAATTGGTACTATATCTCACATTATGTCTATATACTGTATCTTGCAATGCTGCTTTATATCTCGCAATGCAATATTATTTCTGTAATTATGACGTTATTGCTCACAATTAGCAAATTTATATCTCCCTTGGTGACTTTATAACTGAAAATGTTACTTTAAATCTCGCAGTGTGACTTTATTTCTCGTTATAGCAACATTTTCTTTTAAAAGTTGCTACTATATCTTGCAGTATGACTATATATATCTTGCAGTGCTGCTTTATATCTCACAATGCAACTTTATTTTTCTCAAATTGCGAATATACTGTAAATCTCCTGTTGTGACTTTATATCTGAAAATGTGACTCACAATGTGTCGTAATTTCTCATTATAGCAACTTTTTTGTAGAATTGCTATATCTCACTGTATGACTGTATATATCTATATATAATATAATAATGTGACTATTTCTCATAATTATGACTTTATTTCTCACAATTTGTGACTATGTATTCAGTGGTGACTTTAAGTCTTGCAGTGTGACTTTATTTATCGTTAAAGCCATGGTGACTGTATAACTGAAAATGTGACTAAATCTCGCAGTGTGACTTAATTTCTCATTATACTGTAGCGTCATTTTCTTCTAAAATTGCTACTGTATCTCACACATCACAATATGACTATATAACTCGCAATACTGCTTTATATCTCATAATGCGACTTTATTCATCTTTATTTTTCGCAATTTGCAAATTTAAATCTCCCATGGTGACTTTATATCTGTCTTTATTTCCTGATATATTGATTTTTTTTGTAATATTTCTATATCTTACAATATGACTGTATATCTTGCAGTGCTTTAAATCTTGTAATGCGACAATTTCTTATTTCTTACAATTTGTGATTTTATATATTCCATGGCAACTTTAAGTCTCACAATGTGACTTTATTAATTGTCAGTGATTTTCTTTCCAGAATTGTTACTTTATCTCACAGTATGTCTATATATCTAGCAATTTTGCTGTATATATCGCAATATGATTTTATTTTTTATGATTTTGGTTTTATTTATCACAATTTGGGACTTTTTATCCCCCCCCCCCCCTTTTTTTTAGTGTAGCTACTATATCTCACAATTTGACTATATAATCTCACAATGCTGCTTTATATCTCATATTGCAACTGTTTCTCATAATTATGACTTCTTGTGATTTCAGGCTATGCTTAGGGGGAAATATTATATAATATTTTTAAAGAAAGTTACTTGAAGTTTTGTATGACTTTAGGTGAAGGGTTATTCCATCCAACTCTTGCTGTAATGTGTTGCATAATTATTAATCTTATCGACATTCATGTTTCCATCTCAAACTTTGTGATGTACCTCTAAAGTGAGCAGAACTGTAGAATAGGAAGTTCTAGGAAGTACTGCTCTCCTGCTGCGACCAATCTTTGCTTTGCTTCTGTCCTGACCCCGTGCCGGGAATCCTTTTGGTTCCGCTTCAAAGCGTCTTATTCTGAGCAAGAACTCTGATCTGCGACTGAAGCTCCCGTGAAGCCAGCGCAACTCTGGACCGCGCAGCGACCTCGTAGTCACTGACCCAAAATCAGAAATAATGCGGATTTGTTTCCATGTCCTTGATCTTGATGAATGTGCCGGTGCTTTTTCACCTTTCATTTTGGTTATTTGTTCTTTTGAGACTTCCCCTAAGGCAGGTCTTGAAGAATGACCCTCATTTACCTATTCATCCTCTTCTCTTTCGTTGTCTTCCGCCCTTTTGGTGTCACGTTTTAAAACCTTTCTCTTGGTGACATTGGTCTCTCCGTCCCAGCCCCCGGTGGCTTTGCAGAGATATCACAAAATCAATGGCAAACGCAAGCAAACAAACTTTCAGACTGCTGATAGGGGCATATTTGCTCGCACCTTTCGTGGCTCGCATGTGTATGCAAGTGGACAATTACTTTAAAAGTGCTTGCTAGCAGGATCGCCTTCCAAAGTTGAATCTCTAATCCCAACAAGGGCGAAGAGGGCTTTTAGAGGCCAATTTCTTCAGCTATTGCACTCAATTTGGCTTTCAAAGGCAAACTTATAACTATTGAAGTGTATTCATAGATGTTTACACTTTCATTTTGTTTATTATAGGATATAATTCTCAGCTTTCCCACCAAAATGGAAATTCGGTCTTTATTTATTAACCTTCATCTCATTTCAAACCCATATGGCTTTTATTTTTTTGGATATATATATATATATATATATATACACACATACATATATATATACATTCACACACACATATATATATACTTTTTTGTGTTTTAGAGCAGCGTGAAAATGTCCAAAATACCATATTTTGTGTTCTATAGAAGAACTAAAGCCAAAGGTTTTCTTTCATTTTGCTTGTTATATGGTACAAATGTTATTTTTCTTAGTTTTCCTACCAAAATGAAAATTCTGTCATTATTCATTCACTCTCTTTTCAATCCTGTATGACTTTTTTCTTAATTATTTCTGAATTTATAATTATTTTTTATTTATATTTATCCCTTTCTGTTTGGGAAAAGAGCATCGTGAACATTTACAAAATATTGTATTTTGTGTTCTATGGAAGAACTAAAGCCAAAATGGTTTAAAACAACATAAATGATGAAAGAATCAACATTTTTGTTTGTACCGTTACTTAAATGTCAGTACGGCCTCCCGTGGGTTTATTTTCAAAGTTCAAACTTTTCCCTCTAGATTCATCGTGCCTTTGGAATCAGTTCGCCTGCTCGAAAAACAAGTGCATCGCCAAACAGTGGCTCTGTGACGGGGAGGACGACTGCGGTGACGGATTGGACGAAAGCGAGGAAATTTGCGGTAAAACTCTGAAGCACGTATTTGCATTTAGGCCACACAATGAAAGACTTCCTCTGAGAGGAAGGATATAAATCAACACGAAAGAGGCGGGAAGAAAAATTGGCCTGTGGTTTCATCATAGTTGCGAATTTATGGCCATGCTGTGCTCCTAACAAATGGGCTCTGAAAAAAACCCTCAGGTCTCTCAAAGGTCAAACACAAACAGATTGTTAAACAAGTTCTCAAGACAATGCTTAAACTTTTTCAATTACTTTGAGAAGTTTTGTTTTAAACAAATGAATATTCATTCCTGCAGCATTTTGGCTTGAGATTGCGATGCTCAGTCTCTGTTTTCTCGACAGGTTCGGCAACATGCGCCACCAGTTTGTTCAGTTGCCCAGGATCGTACGCTTGTGTACCCAGGAACTGGTTATGTGACGGGGAGAGAGATTGTCCCGATGGCAGCGATGAACTAGCGGTAGCTGGCTGTGGTAATTTCAACCATAATATTTCCTCTCACAAAACCAGCAACTTCCTGTTCCTGTTTTCACCCCAAATCACAATAGAAATTAAGCTAGTAAATTAATGCATCAGTCAAAGGTTTAGACATATCTGACTGGATTCATGTTACTTATGTTTATGTTTAAAAGCTTAAAATTTGTTATTTCTTTCTTTCTTTCTTCTTTCTTTTAATTTCAGGTCATGCATTGTTTAAATTTTTCTAATTGTTCTTGTACTATTATTCTAAAATTTTTATTTTATATCATACTTTGTTTTCATTATTTTATTATATTTAATCCAATCATTATTTTATTTTATTTTATACATTGTCATACACTGTTTTCCTTATTTTATAGGTAACTTTATTTATTTATTTGTTTGTTGGTTCATTCATTTATTTATTCATTCATTCCCTTATTTATCCATCTGAAACAGCGAACACTAATTAACACCACTGTTGGATAATAAGGTGCCAAAATATTTTTTTTTATCTAGTGTCCCTGAATTTTCAGAGCCACAACCAAAATAATTGGGGATTTGAGACAAGTCTCAGGTGTCTGTTATGTGCTACTCCTTTTATCCTAACACATACCTAACGTCCTGCCTGTTCCTGTTCCACTCTTTAATAAGCTCCGAACAACACGTGCACCGAGAGCACGTTCCAGTGCCGGAACCAGAACTGTGTCCCACGACGGTTCGTGTGCGACCATGACGACGACTGCGGAGACGGTTCTGACGAGTCTCTGGAATGCGGTGAGCAGCTCCGGTTTCTCGATTCATTACTTTCTGTTGAAAATGGCCATCCCTTTGCGGCCTGTTTAATGGGTTGTAATTGTGTTGGCACAACATTAATTGGACGTTTCAGCAGTTGGAATGCATGCATAACTCATTGTCCCATACCTCAGATCAAAGAATAAACACTCGCTCAAAATAATTGACGGAAATATAGGCTACTCTTCACCTTTTTCATTTTTATCTATGAGGATGAATCTCACAAACCTGTCCCAGTCGCATTTTACCACAAAATTGAAAAGAAAATCAATTAGAAAAAAATAAAAATGCATAAAGCTGCATACAAAAATAAATAAATAAATAAAATTCAGAAAGGATACTGGAATAGTTATTTTTCATTTTAAAATCAGCATAAATTTAAGCGAGTAAAGTTACGTGAAAATGTGCTTAATTAACATTGAAATAATCCCAAAATGCATAATTTCTATGGTCCTAAAAATCAGCTTTTTTGTCTTTATGTAAAGGTATTATTTTTGACAATAATAATTAAATTTTTGTTTTTTTAATGAGTGAATTTTTTTTAATCAGTTTGCATACCGTTGTGATTTTATCACAAAATGTCTTTGTCTTGCAGTGTGAGTATTTCTCATCTTTTTTTATTGTGATATCATATCTCACAATTGTGAATTTATATCTTACAGTGACTTCTTGTTCTTGTTTAAACTTTATCTCAATAATAATGGTGATTGAAATATCATGCATACCTATTTGAAACAGTAACAGCTTTTTCGCCACATTTAAATTCCCTTCCTGTCATACTCTTTCTCTCTCTTTTTCTACAGAATATCGTTTATGCAAAGAGGAGGAGTTCCGCTGCGCAGATGGGAGGTGTTTATTGAGAGCCCAATGGGAGTGTGACGGCTTCCCCGACTGTCTGGACCAATCAGACGAGCTGCCACTCAACCCAAAGTGTTCCGCTGCAGGCGAGTCCCTCTTATGTGTCACGCGCCCCATTTGACTGACAGGTTCCCAGGTTCCGTCCCATATGGGATTTGTCAGAACACCTGGTCCTCCCTGTTTGTGTCCTGTACCCCTGCCAGCACCACCTGAGCTGGGCAGAGAGGGGCTGATGAAACTGCTGTGCCTCTGTTCTTCAATTTTTGGTTTCAGGGCAAACATATGCCATTAATGTTAACAGATACCATTACTGTTTCCTGCCAAGCTCATTAAGCAACAGTTTTATATTTAAATTTCTGAGGGGAAATTCAGTTCAGTTGTTTACAACATGTTTACAGTACAACTTTAAAACACTAATAAGGCTCTTTTGACTTGGACCGTTAAGCAACACTCTAGCAACCAACCAGAACACCTAGCAAAGTGCCAAAACCACCTAGAATACCATAGCAAACAGGCTAAAAGGCTCTCAGAACACCCTAGCAACCACATACATTAGCAACATATTGAAAACCACCAAGAACACCATAGCAACCATGTTAAAAGGCTCTCAGAACACCCTAGCAACCACATACAGTAGCAACATATTGCAAACCACCAATAATACCATTGAAAACAGGCTAAAAAGTACCCAGAACACCTTAGCAACCACATACAGTAGCAACATAATGAAAACCACCCAGAACAGCACGGTAAATGTGATAAAAAGCTCTCAGAACACCCTAGCAACCACATAAAGTAGAAACATATTTAAAACCACCAATAACACCATAGCAACCGTGTTAAAAAGCTCTCAGAACACTATAGCAACCACATATAGTAGCAACATATTGAAAACCACCAAGAACACCATAGCAACCGTGTTAAAAGCTCTCAGAACACCATAGCAACCACGTACAGTAGCAACATATTGAAATCCACCAAGAACACCATAGCAAATTTGCTAAAAAGCTCTCAAACACCAACCACATACAGTAGAAACATAGTGAAAACCACCAAGAACACCATAGCAAACGTGATAAAAAGCACTCAGAACACCCTAGCAACCACATTGCAGCCGTAGGTAAGGCATAGAAACGTGCTACAGTCTGTCCAGAGTACCCTAGCAACCACTCGAGTTCTGTGTTTCTAATCTGATGGGTTTGTTGATTTCTGTCTCTCCTTTTTTTCTCGCTGCTCCATGTTTTAGAAAGTTTGTGCAACGGTTCGGTTTTCATGTGTGCAAACGGCCGCTGCGTTCCGCTGGGGAGCGTGTGTAATCAGCACGATGACTGCGGCGACCGATCCGACGAGAGGAACTGCCACGTTAACGAGTGTTTGAACCGTAAAGTCAGCGGCTGTACCCAGGACTGTCAAGACCTACCCGTGGGATACAAGGTGTGTATGAAGCACATTTGTCACGCTGTACAAGGTTTTTCTTTTTCCGAATTAAGCATCTGGTTCAACTTCCGTGCTAAAGACGTCCACACATGAAACTATGGCCTATGAATACACAAAATAATGTTTTTGTTTTTTCAACAAATCTTCTCTAAACATCATTAGCAGGCTTTAGCGGCTACGACAATATTGGGAAAGTCTGCGCAAACAGATCGTTCGAAGTGATAATATCTTTTTACATTCCAAAGAGGTTTATAGTACTTAGCGCTAAATCTGTGGAGAATGTTATGATCCTGTTTCCAGTCAGTTTACATTTAACCGATGAATGTATAAACGAGAGCGCTAAAACACGTATGCTAGCTATTTAGCGCTTGAGAAAGTCAGCTGAGGTAGTGCACAGCAAGGGAATAATATGTAAAGTAGATACACACATACACAAACAGTGTGTGTTTTTAGTGGGAGAATGACACACACACACACACACACACACACACACACAGAGTGAGTTGCACATCGAACAGCTTCGTTTGGCAGATGTCTCAGAATACTGAGCCGGTCGTTTGACAGCCACACTGACTTTAAAAACAAGCAGCCAAGGACACGGCAGCTCCGAACTTACTAGAACTGTTTTTCTGGTTTGTTTTAGCTTTTGTTACCACATAATTCAAATATAAAGCATAATGAATGACTAATGACTAAACTAATGGTCTAGAAACTTTGTAAACATTGTTTTGTTTCACTGCTTACTTCCTGTCCGTTAGTCTCTCATTAGTATTAGAGTGAATTGTATATACATCTGGCATGGTCATATTTCACCTAAAAGTCAAATAGAACATTTGATGAAAAAAATTAAAAATTACTCATATACAGTTATAAATTAAAATGGTTTAAAATATGAAAAAGACATTTTGAATAAATTATGCATATTTTAATGACCATTAAGACTTTTTTGCATTGCAGTTTTATTTTTTTTGTTAGTAATATCATATAACATAAAATAAAGATATAAATAATATAATATCAATAATACTTGTTTTATATAACAAACATTAATAATATATATATATATATATATATATATATATATAATTATATAAAATTCTAAAATTAATTTGTGTTAGAAAATAATTCATTTTTAAATAAATTATGCATATTTTAATGAGCATTAAGACTTTTTGCATTGGAATTTATTTTTTTGTAATATCATAGAATATATAATATAAAAATACCAATAATACAATAATATAAATAATATTTGTTTTATATACCAAACATTATTTATTTATTTAGTATAATAATAATAATAATAATAATAATGTGCGTTATTTAATTTTGCTTTATTTTTTATTATGCATATTTTAATGACCATTAAGGCTTTTGCATTGCAATATATTATAATTTACATATACATATACATCATTAATAATAAAACATTATTTGTTTAATAATAATAATAATAATAATACTGTGCATTGTATAACATTTATAATATGAAACACTTAATTTTATTTATTTCATTTCTCACTTCCTGATTCCACAGCATTGGAAACCATGCATGGATTAAATTGTACATCTATTGATAAATTTAATCTATTTAGATTTATGTTAAAATAATATAACATAATTAAAATATAATGTATAACATTTCACAACATTTCAGTGAAAAATATTGGAAAAAACATTTATATGTTTTTAATGAATTATAATCATATATGTAGTTTATTTTTATTTTGTTAACCTTGACAGAGTTCTGTGAGATTCACCCACAAATCGTTGTTTTTTACTTTCTTCTCTAGTGTACGTGCTGGCCGGGGTTTCGTCTGAAAAATGACGGCAGGACTTGCATTGACATGGACGAATGTTCGGAGAACTTTCCCTGCAGTCACCAGTGCATCAACACCTACGGGTCTTTTCACTGCCTGTGTGCCGACGGGTACCAGCGTCCCGCCAGTAACCCGCACAGCTGCAGGTCTCTCTCAGGTACTCTGCTCTATTCAGCAGCACAGGTGTGAATGAGCTCCTGTGGACCCTCACAAAGATTTTACTGTCACACTTGCCGAGAAACACCCCGCACGGGCAAGAACACGCATACTGAGTCTTGTTGTGACTTATATTCAGAGGAAAGCAACAGGAGGTTGAAGACAATTAGTTCGTCAGCTGGAGATGAGCTCTGATTGGCTAAGAGAAGATACAGGTGTGACATATGGCATCTGCCTGCAGTTATTAACTGTATAAAAGAAAGACGTTTATATTCACTCATTTAGTGTTCACTCGCAAATGCTGCTGACATGCAAAGAAGCTGCTAATGAAATCTACCGAAGACCACCACTTACAATTACAATTGCCTCTTTAACATGGTACTATGGTAATACCATGTTTTTTGGACATGTACCATATGACTCATGCTACATAATATGTTATATGTATTAATGCAGACTTTTTTTTTAGTTTTATTTAGTTTAGTTTAGTTTTTGGAAATTGGGGATTTATTTTTGTCCCTACCAAATTTTACTTAGTTTACTTTTTTGTTTAGAAATTTTGATGAAAAAAAAAAATAGAAATAAAGCTAGTATTTTGTTTTTATTCTGTCCTAATG
Organism: Schizothorax lantsangensis; assembly: GCA_027422415.1. Taxonomy (NCBI): domain Eukaryota; kingdom Metazoa; phylum Chordata; class Actinopteri; order Cypriniformes; family Cyprinidae; genus Schizothorax; species Schizothorax lantsangensis. Next base: position 17,309,913 of record CM049843.1, on the reverse strand, counting down.
TTTTTTTTTTTTTAGGTTTCAGTTGACTGCGTTATTAAAAAGATTGCATCAACCCTGTTACCATTATGTAAATATTTTTCCATTAATGATTTTATAAATAATATTTAATAATAATGACATCATCATACTTTTATAAAACAAACCCATCAAAGATGAGCTTGAATCTCATACAATCTATTGCTTTATTTTTTAAAGCATTTTATAATATCAACCCTGCTACCATGATAATGTTTCGAGAACAATCGTTAATTTATTTTTAATTAATATAATATAATTAAAATATACATATAATTATATAATATTTTAAAATATTAACCCATCAAAGACAAGCTAAAGTCTGATGCATTCTATTGCTTTATTTTTAAAGCATCTTAAAAGATCAACCCTGTTGCCATGATAATGTTTAGAGAACATTTTCTATTTTAAGTAATATAATATAATTGAAATATGCATAGAATTATATAATATTTTAAAATATTTTTTATGTTTTAAAAACTCATTATCTAACAAAAAATAGGTTTTATTGCTTTATATTTTTAAAGTGTCTTAAAATATGAACCCTGTTAACATAATATTGTATAGTGAACAATTAATGTTTATTTTTAAGCAATATAATTAAAATATAAATATAACTGTATAATAAAACAATATTTTCTAAAGAAAATTAAGTGTTATTGCTTTACCCTTTTATTTGTAAAACCACCATTAAACTAGGACATTTTCCATAGTATACTTTATTATCCATAGAATACTTAATAATACCAGTTAGTATAACAAAGTAGCATTTGATACCATCCCTGTACCGCCACAGTACTGTTTTGTAAGTGAGCCTTCAAAGACATGTGCCCACACACACACACACACACTCAAGTAATAAAGCACTGTTTTTGTATGACTGACAAGTCTAAGTCCCAGACTTGACAGGAAGTGGATGTTCAAGTGTTGGCAGCTCACAGGAAATCAATTTCAAGTCATCAAACTGAAGTTGCAGTCGTGTCTCGCAGCCAGAATAATCCATAGAGCAACACAAACACTTATTTAAAGGCTTTTTAAAGTATTTGGAATCCCAATACATCCATATAACTGAATATTACAATCCTAAGTACTTTTTCATTCACTTATAGTCACACAGGATTAAAGTAAGACAATGTTTTGCAGGTAATAAGCAATTTAGTGTTTTTTTTTTTTTTAAGAAATGTGGGGAAAATGTTTTATCTTGCATGAAATATATATATATATATATATATATATATATATATATATATATATATATATATATGTGTATATATATTAAATACAATGAATGTATAAATTAAAATACTTTATGCATTAAATAAAATACAATACAAACATTATAAAATTATCTAAATATTTTATGCATTGCATTGAATAAAATAAAATAATTTTTAAATATAT